>RJWM01007497.1:0-77598 GCA_004363535.1 Dasyprocta punctata | reverse complement strand
GGAGGCTGAGGTAGGCGGAGCATTGTGAGTTCGAGGCCGGCTTGGGCTACAACGCGGTGCAAGGCTGACCTGAGCTACATAGTGCGACCCTGCCTCAAAAAACCAGGGCCGGGAGTTTGGCTCAGTGGCTTAAGCGCCTGCCCTGGCAGGCGCAAGGCTGTGAGTTCAATCCCCGGTGCCGCAAAAAAAAAAAAAAAAAAAAAAAAAAAAAAATCACTTTCATCAGATTAGCTGTAGAGCCATGGCAGGTATGCAATGGGAATTCACAAATGCATTGTGGAATTCACAGTTACTCGCCTCATTTGCAGTGGTAGAGAGCAGTACGTCCACAGAAAGGAAATTTCCTGCCCACTGCAAGATGCCTTTAAGTATCACCACCCTTATGTCATAATAATTTCAATGGAATTTTTATCTCATCTGTATTGCAAGTGCCCCTTGACAGTTAATTAAACAGAGTACCAAGCACGGTATCACCTACAGGCTAATGAGGGAAACTGTTTCACTACAGCAATGAAAAGATTTCTTCCCCCAGAGAGAAATGCTCCTCCGGCCCCTGTGTCTTCCTCCTCTGCAGCTGCAGGTGGCTGTGTGCTTTGGACTTCTGATGCTATACAGTGGACGTGTCCCTCACTTCCAGCTGCTGTTTCTAATCTGCCTGGCTGGGATAAAAATGAGAACTGCCAGGCTTGTTAAATGACGTTGAGCACAAGAGGCTGGGTCTCGGGGGATAGGGCTGAACAGCTGAATGCATCACGAGGTTTGGGTTAGATGCTTGGCTGATGCTGGCTTTGCACACTGGGAAATGGTCTCAGTCCTGCTCTGCTTGGTGTGGCTGGGGGTTTTCAGGCGATCACCTTGGGATGGGTGCGATGCTGCTGTTCATCCCAGCTGCGTAGAGACGTGGTTGTTCTCTAACAAGGCAGCATGGAAGTCATTAGAAGGCACAAGATACTGGAGAGTCTCAGACATGGCTGGGGAAGATACAGACTCAGATGTTCTCCTGACATTGGAAGCCTCTGGGTGTCCTCACTGCTGGAGGAGACAGCATTCCAGGGTGCCCAGCCTCAGCTTTGGGGCCTTCTACCCTGTGGGGTGGCGTCTGGGGTAGAGAAATGATTGCGTACTTCCTTAGGTTAAAAAAAGAGAGGGAAATAAAACACAAAGCTTGTATTCCTGTATTTTAAAATTTAAAAAAAGGTCATTTTACTTCATTTTACCCATCTCGTATGAACCTAGGGCCTCTTTGCTGCCATCAGCAAACATAGGACAGACAGATGGACAGAGAGGTGCTCCAGGGCAGTTTCCCCAAGTGTCTCCCCTGTCCCCGCTGTGCTTCCTGGACCTAAGATTGGCTTTGCCTTCCCACGGCAGGGATGGCAGGAAACAGTTCAACTTGGAAAGAAGTTGTAGAATAACTTCTAACACCTCTGGCACAGTAGGATCCTATGGTTGGCAGCAGTTGGTGGGCTATTTCAAAACAGCTTAGAGGATTTTTGACTGACTCCCTACACAAAGAAATGATAAATGTTTGGGTGAATGGTCATGCCAGCACCTGGATCTGATTGTTACACATTGTATTCATGGATTGAAATGTCAGGCTGTACCCCACAAATGTGTACAAGGACTGTGCCAATTTAAAAAAATTTTTTTTAAAGAAAAAAATGACAAAAATAGAAGTTGTTTGTGCCAGAGGATTTCTAATGCTACTGACAGTGTCCCTGAAATGTAGCATTTCTGGTCAGCGCTGAATGCCTTTGTGTTATCTACAGGCAGCTCTGAGCTGACGTTTTTGCTTTTTCTTGCATTTATTCAATTGAGGTATAATTTAGCTACTGTGAAATCACACATCTTAGTATTGCAATTCAATAAGGTTTGACAAATACATGCACCCCCGTAAACATGCACCCCTAATCTTTATGCCACCTTGAAGGTTTCCATACTTCTCCTCCCAAACAAAGTTCATTACAGGGTGATCTGGAAAAAACTAAAAATAAAACCCTGGCTGCTCGGGAGCTTACACGTGGGTCAAATCAGATTGGCCTTGTGACTTTCACTCAATGAATTACAGATCCAAGAGTAAATGAAATGTTTCAGTTCGCTCCAGCAACACAGGTTTAGAGAAGAAAAATGCATCAAGATGTCTCCTGGGAGTTCATTAAAAATTCAGATGCCCGACCCTATTCAGGTGCCTTCAGATCAGATGATTTCTTGGCATGGAATCCAGGAACATGTGTTTCAGGGGATATATGGGTCTCTAGAAATTCTGAGAAGTGGTGGGAGCAGAGGGTGGCGGAGACCACACTGTGGAAACCAGGGTGACCCAGCTGGGCTGCACAGGGTAATTATGGAGAGAGGGGAAATTGGTGACAGGAGTTAGCAGCTTGTTCCAGGCCACAAGGTACACTCATGGCATGGCTTGCTTTTTTGGGAGAGGACTAGCAAAGGCTTGGACACCATCACTCATACTGACCCACAAAGCCACTTGCCCTTGAGTAGACAGAGGAGATCTGGGGGCTCAGGGACAAACCCAAGCCTAAGAAGCCTCATGGATCTGACCCTGCATAATAGTTCTGGAGGCACTGTGGGGACACTGTGTATATGACAGAACTTAAGAAAGGACTTGGTGGGACACACCAGGAAGCTGAGGCAGGAGGATCTCAAGTTTGAGTCCCACCTGGGCAACTTAGTGAGACCTGTGTGAAAATAATAAATAAATAAATAAATATGGCCAGATGTTGCTCGGTGATAGACAGCCCCTGGGTTCCATCCCCAGGACCATTAAAAAAGAAAAAAGCAAAGCACTCACTTATGCCTTCCTGCTGAGTGTCTCTGAACCACAGCCCTGAGGACCCACTGGTGACAACATAATCTACCCACCTTGCTTATCTCTTATCTGGACAGTGCATCACAGCAACCCACAATGTTGCTGCTCCGTAGCTGACATGGGAAATACCAGCACAGACCACTTTACCACTCCCCGAACTGCCTGCTGAAGAGACAAGTAAACCGGGTGTCAGAACAACTGATCCACTGACCCTTGGTCCAGTGGGACTGCGGCCACCACCCAGGCTCCCAGCTCTACTACGGGACAGGAAACATTTTGGTGGTACTTGGAGGAGAACTGTCTTCTCTTTCCTTGCATCGATGAACTCAAGCTGCTCTTAAATCACAAGACTCAATGGCCATCATCTTGCTGTCTCACTGATAGACTGTCTCTATGATCCAGCACCACATTAGAAAGTGGGTCATCAGGGGCCTGCATGGATGAGGCTGGACAGACAGCAGCCAGCTCTCCAGAAAGCACAGAGCCTCTGTAACCCTCTGTCACTCCACCGAAGGGAATATAGAGTAGACAGAGCCTGCTCATCACCAGCACCCAAGGAAATACCGGACTTGAGAGCAGCCTGCGACTTCTAACACAGTCACATAGCCCAGCACCACACTTGGGTCCTCCAGCTCTAGCTCCCACCTGGCCCCTCTCCTAGCTCCTCACGAGTCTTGTCACATCCAATATGGGGCCACACAGATGGCTCATGCAGTGGCACCTGAGAGGCCACGTGAACAGGGGCAGGCAGGGAGCTGTGGCGAGCATTAGGTCCCTCCCTGGACCTGTCGGGATCCTGCTGTCCCCCCGAAGCCTCGGTCAGTCACATCCATCTCTGAGCATCAGTTTCCTTACTTGTGAAACACATGGTTAAATTGACTGCCTTTCACCTCCCTTCTGTCATTGTAGGTTACAATCTACCCCTCCCAAAGCAAGGACCTTGAAGTTGCTTGTTATGTTTCCTTTCCTATCGGGGGCAGGCACTCTGCCAAGATGGGCAAAGGTCTAGCAATCATTCTAGGTAGGAAGTAAAACACCTGCTCATACGGTTCTTAATGGCAGCATTCTTTCCTTGTTTATCTTTACATCCTTAGGACAAAGTAGGTGTTCCATAAATGCTCGCAAAATGAACACGCAGCTCAAATAAAGGCCAGGCTACTGTGTGACCTGTTTTTGACTTTCTCCCCTGATCAGAGAAACCCCGAACACCCACCAACAAAAATATAAAAGAAACTGCAGTCAGTATTTTCTCTCCAGAAACTTTTTTAAGAAGGGGACTCTGCCTCCCAACCCTCAGAAACTCTCCTTCAACTCCCGGTTCTCCTCGCTGCGGCTCCCACACACCTGTGGCTGTTTGTGTACCTGCTGAGCTCCAGACCCCCGCTGTTCCCTGTCCAGGATCACAAAAACCAAGTGCGAACCCCCAGGGGCTGAATTTGCCTTGCAAGCAAGCGTGGAGAAGTAGGAGCAAAGACAGCACTGTTTTTTGCAGACTGGGACTGAGGGCAGAGTTGGAGGACGGGAGCTGCACACCGTATTCATTCACTGCGTTCTCTCCGGTACGTGAGAGCCACTGTGAGCTGATGGGTATTGAGGGGCTGCCTGCTTCTTCAGCTGTGCAGATCGTTGCCCCACACATGAATAGTTTTGAAGAAGTTACTGGGGTGCTATGATTTCAGGAGAAATCAGTATCCCCAGCCTCATACTAGCAACCTAAGATCCATTATTCTGAGTCTCTCCCTCCATTGCTTAAATCTCAGCAACGTCTGTGCTTCGCTGGGTTAGTTAATAACAGAAGTGATGTGATCCGGTAACTGTGTGTACTTAGGCAATCATCCAGCTTCTCCAATGCTTCTGCTAAATTGAGAGGCCGGAGGTATTAAGCCATGATTCTGCCAGAATAGGCTGGAAGAATGGGCCTGAGAAAGCTTTTCTAACTCCATCGCTCCTCCATCCCATGGAGATAATTAGAGCTATTGTGAGATTTAAATGTAATAGTAAAATATAAAAATTTAGTGAAAGTTTTGACCCTCATCTAATCTCCAATAAATATTCACTGCTTTGGCTACAGTGATTCTCTAATTATTCTCTGAGCTTGATTAACCCAGGAGTCTCTAACTCAAGCCAAGATTATGTAGGTGAGGAAGGCATATAAAACACTCAGGGACAGACAAAGAGTGGACAATTGCCAGTGCCTGGGAGGGAAAGGTCTTGTTAAGCTCTGCTTTGATTAAGTAATTTGGTTCTAATTGGGGAGAGAAAAGTAAATGAGATAAAACTACCCCGGAGGAAGGCAACATTCCCCACCGAAGCTCCCGGTCACCTGTCAGAAGCCAGATCTGCCCGGCAGGACACTGACAAGGCAAAGCCCTTATCAGCTGGCAACTGTCTGCCTAGGTCAGGATGACAAATCCTCCCTCTTTCTCCCCTGTGTTTCGGGACATCTTTATGTGGAATTTAGCTGCCTGCAATAGCTCCCAGGACTGTCTCTACAGCCCTCCAGGGTGAGGGCCAGAGGGGCTGTGTGATGGCAGAAGTGATTTTCAATGATTTGTCAGCTTCTCACTGATTCCCTTTGGTCTTTTGTTCAGGCTACTGGTAAAAGCTCTTTCTTTGTTTATTTGTTTGTCAGTAGGTATGCAAGATTATGTCAACCCTCAGCCAGGGTTGCCCCCAAAGACTGCAAAGAAAGGGGTCACTTTATCAGCCCTGACCTACCCAGCAGTAAAACTAAGCTCTTTGTCCATATAAACAAAAAGAGAAGAAACATCCAGGTAAGGAGATCTGAGGCCTGAAAGACTGGCCTGTGAAAATAGGACCATTAAAAAATCTGGGTGGTTGACGGGGAGGGGGGGGGTGGTAATCTCATTACAAATTGGGACAGATCTGCACCTCTTCCTCAAATAGGCAGCCTTGGGTGAGATCGGCATCAGATTAACCCTTCTCCTTCGTACTCTTCTGTCCTCTCCTTTCCAGCCTTTGATATATGGCCCTGACAGAGTGATGCAGTAGGTAGCCCACAAGAAGCTCGGTTTGTACAGGAGTTCAAAGGGAAACCCTGGAAGGTAAGAGCGTTCTCTTTTTCCTCCTGAGTGCATGTTTTAAGCAGTCTTGAAGGGCTCTGATAAAAACCCACTATCGCTCTTTGTTGGTTTACCCCATTTTTTCTCATGAGATAAGAGAGTCTAAGAGAGAGAACAAGGGCTTTGGAATCTGGAGAGCTTTGGCAATGTCTATTTACTACCGAAGTGAGCTGTGGCAAATGATTTAAGGCCTCTTAGGCTATTTTTCATAACCTGGATAATCATAATAAATTTAAAATAATAAGAGTACTACAGAGCTGTCATGAAAAGATAACAGGCGATAATAGATGTGGGGTACTCAGGCAAAAGCAAGCACAGGGTAAGTTTCAAGGTGTCTGTGGATCATGGGCCGATGATCTGGCCTGATTGGATTGACCCCTCCCCTCTGACACCCCTTACTTTGAACAAAATTCCTGGTTGGAACTTGAAGGAAAGGAGCCAACCTCACAGCCCCTTAGTACACAGTGGGCCAGTTTCCCTGACTAAGTAAATAAGTTACTTGTTGAAAACATTATACCTGCTCTGGGAGGTATCTGTTTGCAGTTTGGAATTACAGGTATAATATAACAATTGTCATAGGAATAGACATGCTAATTCAAACAAATCGGTGAACCTCTCAAGTTTTATTGTCCATTTCTAAATGACTAGGAACACCTGAGCCTGTATGTATACGAAGATAACAAGTAGAATCTGAAGGTTGGAGTTTCTTTGACCATTTTTACAAATGCAACACAGTAAGCCTATACTTCTGGTGGATCCTAGTCATAACAGCTTCCAGTGCATAAAACATCAATGAACGAGACAAAAAAAAAAAATGTGACTTAAGGCAGGGGATTAATTCTGAGGCAAAATTGCTAAGGGATGGTTTGATGTCCTGCATTTCTGAATTAGTGAGTCTTTCATGAGGGATTTAAACATTTTTTGTTTCACCATTAACAATGGCATTCATTCATTCATTGATTCATTCATCCATTCATAAAACAAGAATTTGTCTATTTTGTTTCAGACACCATGCAGGAGTCTGATACACACATTCAAGATGCTCTCTGCCTACAAGGTCTCCGTTGGGTCAGGAGCCACAAGAAGCAGCCACATGGTTATACAATAGCGGGGGCAGCTCCCCTCTAATGAAGCGTGTTAGGACAGGCTTCCAAATTTGTCCTTAAAGAAATACAAATGGTCAATAAGTGTATTTAAAAATTGTTCAACTTCTTTAGTCATCAGGGAAATACAATCAAAACTGCACTGGGGTCCCATCTCACCCCAGTCAGAATGGCCAGCATCAAGACTACGACAAACAGGGGTATGTGGACAAATGGAACCCTTTCTACACGGCTGGTAGAAGAGTGAATTAGTACAGCCGCTGTAGATATCATTATGCAGGATCCTCAAAAAACTGAAAATGGAGCTCTAGTTTGATCCAGCTTTAGCACTCTTCGGTATATTCCTGAAATAATTAGGATTTTCTGCACACTCGCGCTTAGTGCAGCCCAATTCACAATAGCTAAGCTATGGAGCCAGCCTAGGGGCCCATCAGCAGATGAATGGATAAGGAAAATATGGGCTACATATGTGGAGGAGTATTATGCACCATAAAGAGGAATGAAATTATGTCTTTTGCAGAATTGGGGATGCTATTAACTTAAATCACATGTTTTCTCTCTTATGTGGAACCTTAAAAAAATACCACAGAGCAATGACATGAAGGGAAAAGGGAAAAGAGGAAGGGAAGGTGAGGGAGTGGGGTGGGGATGGAAATGATCAAAGGATGTCACACGCGTGTAGAGATTCACCAAAATGAAGCCCATTCACCTGCGCCACTAATATTCACTAAGAAAGAATGAGCAGAATTTATTAGAAGGAAAAGAGAAATGATGCAAATCTTGGCAGCAAGAACAGAAGGAAGGTGTCAAAGTGCAACAGGTGTTCCAGACATCACAGCAGGATGTGACACACGCTGTGTGTGTGTGTGTCTCTGTGTGCGTGGATGTGTGTGTCTGCACATGCATGGGGCTGTAAGCACGGTAGCCAGACTCCATTGTGAGAAATTTAGAATGAACAAGTAAGAAAGAGAAAGAAACAAGTATAAACAAGAGGTGAGATAAGTCTAGCAAAAGGAAGAATTTCTCTTAAATCACATAGACCTGAACCTTGGGAGAGGCAGGAGAGGGAATGCGTAACAGCTCAGATCATTCTTCAGTCACAACCAAGACCAGGGGTTGATTGTACTGGGCACTTGCTTGGCCTTGCTCAGTCCTTGAATCCATGTTTATGCAAGTTCTTGAGGGCAGGTGGCAGGTAAGGGAGTGGACCGAAGGGTACATTTAGTCCTGGCTTCCACTGAGTGGTCATGGGCGATGTTATGGATCAAATGCATACCTTTTCTCCCCCGACTTTGGTTTCATTATTAAAAGCATGATATTTCTTATTCCTCATTCCAACAGTCATGTGTATTATTGTTTAAAATATGGAAACCAAGCCTTGCTAAGGGGAAGAAAACTTCCTGCATGTGTTCTCTACATAATACTTACATGGTGCTCTTTCATAATTGACTTCTGCTTTTGCTTTTGCATTTTGAAATAAATTCTCACCCAAAAAATCAGACAAAAACAATTCTTTCACATCTTCTTATAGCCCTATATATAGTTTATCGGTTTCATATTGAGTTTGTAAGTTTCTGTTGAATTTCTTTCAATGAGTAATCTCGGTTTCTTAGACTCATGACACATTTAGTATATTTTTGAATCTTTTTTCCATTAAGTTTCTTTGGAGAGATGTTGCAGGTGGAAGCTAGGCAAAGCACTAAGTCTACCTGTGAGCTACACCCTCAGCCTCAAAGCTACCTATTTATTCTTTCATTCTATTCCTTGTATCTATTTCCTGTTTGTGGAGATAGCCACATCTGGGCATATGTTTCCCAGGTGGTTTTCTTGTGATCATAGTAAAAAGCTATTGCTTAATATACACCTTTGGCTCCTGTTATCTCTGTCCCTAAACTGGCTACGGAGCCTGGGCCTTTGCCGCACTGGCCACCTTCCTGAGTTGCTGAGATACCATCAACTACTTTGAGACTCACAGCATGGCCAGTAGAAAATACCCCCATTCTGGTCACTGGAGGTTTTCAGCAACAGCTAAGACTCTGTCTGACACTTTCCTATACAGGATCTCCTGGATGTCTGCCAAGCCATGGATGGGGTGGAGCTAGCCCAGAAGGCATCATCCACCCACCCCCACCCCTTGAACAACGACAGACCTTCATTCATTCCTTAAGCAAACATGGTGCTTGGGGACGAGGGCTGAGTGAGACAGCCCCTGCCCCAAGGTATGCTCTTGCCCTTCTAAATGCTCCGAAGGAGCTGCCTGGTTGAGTGACCTCATGGAATGACATCATGGGAATCTGCCCAATCTCATTCCATTTGCTCAACAAATATTTGTTGAGCTCCTAGTATTTGCCAAGAACTGTGCTGGGTGCTGGGATATAAGACCTCAAGGAGCTTGCTGCTGAGTGTAAGATAAATAAATAGATGGTTACACCACAGTGTGATAAAAGCTAAAATAGGTGAAAGCGTTAGACCTTAGATGTTATGTGTTTCTGGGTTATTTGGCCCCACCTGCCAAGAACTTATCAGCTATACTAACAAAAGCATTTCTTTTACATTTAAAGTAATAGCAAAATCAACTATATTCTTGTTCACCTAGGACTCTCGAGAATTACCCTCAGTTCCCTTTAGATCCAACTTCTAGAATTTCAAAGGAAACCAGCTGGGGTGCATGAATGAATGGATGAACACATGGTTTAAAGAATTAAAAGAAGCCAGGGATGAGCAGATGATTTGCTGCCCTGTCCGGGAACTTCATCTGGCTGCTTGGCCCCTTCGCAGTCAACGCCAACAGCGGCAGCCTGGGAAGAGATAACACAAGCCAGGCACCAAAGCAATTTCTGTTCCTTTTATCCCAGTGACCCAAAGCCGCCGGCCCTGCTAATGTTTGTTTTGACTTCTTGGCTCTGAAGCCCGAGGCAGCTCCTGTCCAGTAAGCTGTTTAGTTGACAAATGTTTTAATAAATGAATTAGCAAACTTCTGTGTCACCTCTTAAACTAGCCACCCACAGAAAACAACAGAATGGGCTTCCCTCCCACCCCAGACTGCAGCCAAACCCTGGGCATGCTCTGACAAAATCTCAGGATAATATGCCCTCCCACTGTGTGCCTTTCCACTTTCATATGAAGGGAAAGGAAAGATTCAGGTAAGAACTGAAAGACAGGTTATGCAGGCAGCTACTTTATAGCAGTCTTCCAAGCCAGTTTGCTGCAGAATTTTAAAATAATAAAAGTTTGAGGTTTCTTTTGCATTTTTAGGTCTCCCCTTTTTCCTGGGTCCTTTTGATTGTCTAAGAGTTTTATTTCCAGCAGATGTTTGCTACCTGGTAATCTCCTTAATTTGAGATGTTCTCTTCCATCCTTTATTTTTTCACCATAAATTGATTTCAAAGCTGATTGTGGTATCTCCTGTGTAGTCTAAACTTGAACCTTATTCCCAAAGAAATAATCTCCTTCTATCTAACAATTCACACTTTTTGCTCTACAACATGGTCATTAACGTGGTAGTCACTGCATGTCTACAAGCCCCTCCTGTTGCCATCTTGACTACTCTCTCCACACTGCAAATTGCTGAGAATTTCCATCCAGTCACACACTGTTGCACTTTCAAAGATAATTAGAATCCAGTTCTTATAGTTTTTCTCCTTTGCCTCAATTCATCACTGCCTTGATTAGCTATCAAGTCTACTCAAGGTACCATGCGTGTGGACTTCTATGGGAAGAAAAATAGCAAAGGACACTTTCCAAGTAACAGGAAGTTCTAGATTCAATTAGTATTTCCTAGACCACAGTTTCTTCATGTGTAAAATGGGATAATTCCCCCACAGAGCTTGTAAGTGGAGGCAGTGAACAAGTAACAGTCATTATTAAGTTGCCGTTCCAGGGCTTCTTCAGCTTGGAATGCCACTGAGCAGAGAATAATTCTGAATCACCAGACTGCTCTCTCTCCTCTGCCTCCCTCAGGAAGGCTCATTTGATAAAAAATAAGGCACATCACTGGTCAATTTCCTTATCCTTTCCAAGCCAAAGAGAGAAGAAAATGAATAAGATTCTTTGCAAACTTTTCTCCACCATAATGCTATGAAACCTCAAAGGGATTCTTAGTTGCTAAGTTTTCATTCTATTTTAAATTTATCTTCTTACTCTATGGTCTTTCCCTGAACAACCTTATTCATTTTCATTCATTATGTATTTATTACATACCTACCTTTTGCCAGAGATCATTCTAGGCCCTGGACATACAGCATGATACAAATAATAAAGCTCAGGCTCCTCTAATATTTGCTTTCCAGGAGGAAGAAAGCATACAAAGCACATATATAATGTCTGTAATGTAAAGAAGGACCAGGAGTGAGGGCATCAGAGGGGAGGAATGCTCACAAAGAAAGCAGAGCGGCCTGTTATCTCCAAGAACATGGCAGTGAGAAAAGACTTGAGCAACAGGAAAGATCTGTTAGAGACATGAAAAAAGAATTTCAAGGCACAGCAAATAGTTAAGACAAAAGGCTGGCATGAAGAGTTTTGAAGAAAATGCTTCAGGTGCTCAGGAAGCAAAGAGGAGAAAAATAAGGTAGCAATGCAGTGAGGAAGAGGAAAGCAGTGGAAGATGGCCAGAAGGAAGAAGCCAGGACCATCAGGTAAGAAACTGACTGGCTGTGTTTGATGTCAAGTGAAATGGGTGCTGTTGAAGAGTTTGGAGAAATTTTACTTGGGTTTTCGTAGGATCATGTGGATACTCGGTGGAAGTAAGATGGTTGCAGAGCCAGGGTGAAAAACACACACCAAAGAAGAGTCTTTTTCCACAGTCCAGACAACCAATGTTAGCAGTCAGAAGTGGTCATCAGAAGTGGTATCCATGCATGTTGCTTTGCCTACCCTTTTCTCTCACTTACCCAGATGGACCTTCACATCCCCCCAAAGATGCAGAAAAGCCATATCAACATGGTCTACTATGCTGCAGATCTTGTGGGGGGTGAGGCGGGAGACAGCAGCACAGTCACTATAGCAATCCATCTTAAGAGCATCACTTGACCTTGACGGTCTCTTTCTTGGGTAGATGGCTTGCTTCTTCTTCCTGCATCCCTGCTTCCTGTCAGTTTCAGATTTTCTTTCTGTCATGCAAAAATATTCACTTTTGCCCCAGCTCTTGATCTCCAATGAAGACATAATCAAATCCCTCCAAGTATTTGGAAAATAAAGTTCCCTTCTGTTAGCAAGATCTACTCTCCCATAAAGACAGTGTAGGAATCCTTCATTGTTATTTGTTTGAGTTCTTGCTTTCTCACTTCCTACTTCAAACAGCTCATCCAAAGCACTTGCTCCAAAAAGAGTTCTGCCGGAATCCGTTATATATTTTATGGAGAACTAGAAGGGAAGAATGTAAAAGTTCCAAACAGGAAAAAAATGACAAGGAAATGGAAATGCTAACCACATGATGTGATCATTATACACTGAGTATATATATTGAATTTTCTTATAATACCACATAAATATGTATAATTATTATTTATCAATTAGAAAGAAAAATGTCACTAGTAATCACAAAGAAAATTCTGCTGGTTGAAATTTTCTACATGTTTTCACACCTATATTTAATATTTTTCTGATCTTTTAGTAACTCTGCCTGCTTATGATGATGTCCTCCGGTAGAATTTAATTTCCTAAAGTCAGACAACTTTGCTTTTTTCCATAATTTCACCCTTAGCATGGAATCTGTCACCTAAACATTGATGGAGCAGAAAAAACCTAACAAACAAAATACTCTATCTACTATCTTTTGATAAACTACATTACTACATAGATTTAGGGCTGATGGAATGATGTTTTTATGAGTTTTGTAAAACTACATACAAAACCAGGAATTTAAGATTTCAAAGCAGAGTACAGCAGTTTAAATATCATTAAGTCTTGGCTGAGAGAGAAATACAACCCCTACCTACCTTTCTCCCCTCCTTCCTTCCCTTCACCCCTGGATGGTTTACATGACCTGCCAAGCTGTTCTCTTGGTTCATTAAGTCAGTTGCCTGCAGTATTCTCTGAGGGGAACTTGCAGTGTTCCATGGAGAATGGAAACATCTCAGAGGTGAGGACCCAGTCTCTCCATGTTCTGCTCAGCACCTGGGACATGCTGCTCTTAGCATCACTCCAGGATATACATTTACCCTAGCAATTTGCCTGACCACACTAAGCAGAAACTGGATGAATTGCTTCATGCAGTAGACCTGTCTAACCTACAATGTCCAGTTACAGAATTTCACCGGAAAGATGCTGAATGACAACAGCTGATCATACTGTGTTCTACTTTCGCAGTCTCCCTGTGGATATCTCTTTGAGAGAGGGTCCGGAATGGCTGGCAGCCACCAGGCAGCAGCACAGTTGGCCACCTCGTCTTGTCTGTGAGATGGGGCTAGCTTGGAAAAGCTATACAGCAGCCAGGCATGATAGTGCATGCCTGTGCTGCTGGCTATTTAGGAGAGTGAGTCCAGCCTGGGCAATTTAGCAAGACCCTGCCTCAAAAAGTGAGAAAGGCTTTGGGATATAGCTCAGTGGAAAGACAATGGGTTCAATCCCTAGTACAGAAGGAAAAGCAAGAACAAGACACACAGCAGAGTTGGCAGATCTCTGGCATCCAGCCCGGTCTATATACAATGCCAGGCATTAAGGTTGGGTGTGTTGATAGCACTAGGTATCTTTTTAAAATAAAGACATTCAGTAAATGGTGGCTGAGTTCTGTGTAGGTAGAATATGAGCTGCATGTAGGTTAAAGGTTGAATCCAGTTTGTCTTTGGATTCACCAGTATAGTCACACACACTGTCCATCTCATGACAGGTGCTACATTAACCTTCAGTGAATGAAGAAATCAACCCTGTGCTTATCCTGCAGGCTGGCTCTAGCTTGCTAATTGTAGAGCAATTGTGCCTCATCATGTTCCTTAACAGAGCTGGGAAATAAAATCTCACAGTATCTTTCTCTTGGCGTCATATGCCTAGTAATTCTTCCTGGGAATCTTTAGTACTCTCTTTTAGGTCTCAGCAACTTCTAGTTATTTCATCATTGTCCTATTTTTGCTCCATTCCTTTTCCTCTTGCTGTTTTTTTTTTTTAAAGAAAAAAAAAAACAGTACAAAATTTCAACCACTTAAAAAAAGATATACTTCTAATTCCAGCAGAAAAATCCTAATGAGATGCTTGGGTCTGAGCATCCTGGGAGCCCCCTCGGGATGTTGACAAGGCCGCTGCGGGCTGTGAGTCTCCCACCATGAGCTGGCAGGGGTCCTACCACCCAGGAAGTGACAGACAAACTCACTTTACATGCCTGGCCCCAGGGTAACAGAAGGCAGGGCCACCTCTGGAGCAGTGAGATAACTGTGGGCTGGCTCTGTCTCGCTGTGTTTGCTAATCACATCCTTGGTGGAAGAGCAGAGGAGAGAGGTGAAGCCTCGGTTAGACACCTGCAGCATTCAACTTAAATCTGCTGACATTATCTTCATGATAATTACTTAGTAATAGCACGAAGGCTGAATATTACTTCTCATCTTTATTAAAGAAGAGACAAATACAGAGGAAATATAATTTGCAATAGGAGACATATCAATTTGAGCTTCATTCACTATAAAACAGTTTGGCATTTCTAAGTCTAGGTCTTATGATCAAACAAGAGAAGTAGACGTAGTGGAGCGTACCTGTAACCCCAGGTCTCCGAGAGACTGACAAGGACACCCCAAGTCAGAACTCAACCTGGGCAATTTAGTGACTTACTGAGGCCCTGAGTTACAGTAAAATAAAATTAAAAATGAACTGGGGGTGAATATCAGTGTGCAAGTCCTGGATTCAATCTCCAGTATGGAAAATGAGAGGTGGGGGGAGAGATTCCCCTATCATCTAGGACAGAGTAGGGACACCAAGATAAAGATCTGGTCTTTTGATTCAGGGATTTTCAGATTCAGAAGCAGGGCTCTCTGATGAATGATGCTGCTCCAAGGATGGGTGGCAAATACACTCCATAACCTCCATAAATTAATTTAATGAATGCCATCTTCATGAATCATACATGGATCACACCTAGTTTCGAGCTCCCTAGAACAAGTCACTGGGCAGTGGATCCCTTCTGGGGTAATTCCGCCACAGACTGTCTTCACTGGCAATTGGGTTTCCCTGCTTTGAGTGGTATGGTGGTGGAGAGGCCCTCACTCACAGCAACCTGTCAGGCAAACACCCAGAGCATGACCTTGGGCAGTTGCTGCTGGGTGGGGTCTAACTTCAGGGTGTGTTCCATGGGAATAGACTTGTACCCCAAATACTCACCTTCTCCTGTTCTCAGCTATTAGCTAACTCTTAAAACTAAAGTAAGTTTCAGAAAGGATTCTAAATCTTCCTAATCCAAGAGGGGGAAAAACTGTAATGAAGAAAATAAATATAAGGAGGGGGTGGGGGAAGGTTAGAAGGATTATCAAAATGCTGAAGAAGCATTTCATTCATTCATGTGGTTTTCATTACCTGTGGACCTGAAAAGCTTTTTAAAGAAAAAGGAAGACTGCTAGAACTTTCTGCTACAGCTCAGTGAAAAAGCCTCAGGACCCAAGCACAGTAATAAATCATTCATTCAAATATTTATATCAGATAACCAGAGAGAAATAAAAGCCAGCAGCCCTCATCAGTCAAACTCTGGTAATTCTCTGGGTAGGTTGGTTAAAAGATTTGCGTCTTGTCACAAACCTGATTTTGGAAACTATCCATTTCTGCTGATAATTGCTGAAATAAAAATGCTGAGTTTCAGCAAGTGAGTGAAGTTTATTAGTCCAGGCAAGATCAGTTGGAATGGTCTTCTTCCTTTCCAAATGTAAAATGGTGTTTAGGCTGCTTTCAGAAGGACAATGACTAGAAGCACTGACCCACACCGAGCATCTCAAGGGATCCGCACACTTCCATTGATCATAAGCTGGGAAAGTGCCTTCAAAGGCGAAATCCACGCTGCTGTCCATATAGCTCCCCGAGGCCCCACTGACATCACACCACAAGTAGCTAGTAGTGCAAACAGAAGTGAAGGGAAGGTTTTGGAAAGTTACCCAAATAAGTGAGGAGGCAACTAGTTAACTTTGAAAAGCAGAAGATAGCTGCATGAACACACAGGACATGAATTTCAAGTTTTCTAGTGCTTTGGTAAATTCTGGAGGGCCCAGAGAAAGACTGCACAGAAGAGGTCTAAAGATACAGGTGGCATCTTCAGCTCATTCACTGAGTCAAGGCACAAATTCAAAGTGGAGGACCATTGGCTTGGGGCAGCCAAATGGAGTGGGGAGGGACACCATTAAATCTCTTCTCAGAAGTGCCTGCAGCTGAACCTTCAAAATTTGGGTTTCGGTCATGTCTGCCCCTGACCTTTGTTTGGCCTTGGAACTTGGCCAAACCACAGTTTCCTGAAACTTTGTTTGTTGGCTTTTGTGCAAGGAATCCCTTTCCTCAGTTTCCCCAGATACTGAAACTATACCCAATCCCATTCTTATGAGGCAGCCTAAATTTTCCTATTACTCACCATAATGTCTGATTAACAGATGATGTGCTTGCCAACCTCCTTTGTAGTTTAATGTTATAAACATTTCAGCATTTTGTGAAACAGCAGAGTACTTTCTCAAAACTAATTGAGTCTATGTGTTCCCAGATTTGATCCTTAATTAATCCCAAATAAATATTATTTTTTTGTTCTAGAATAGAACAAATTTTTATTTTTATTCTCAATCAATATTTCACTTTTTCATGAATTAATACAGTAAATTTTTATTAGTGACCCTACCATGACAAATCACTGTGACAAGTGCTACGATGTGTAAGATCTATCTCCTGAGATCAAGAAAATACTATACATAATCTTCCTTTCACTTTTTACTTACTTAGTAGCCGCCAGAAGTTGTTAGTGGTAAAACAACTACTCAGTCTAATAGGTACCTCTTCATACTCCTTTAAGACAGGCTTTCCCAATCTTTGCACCATTGATACTTTGCACCAGGTAGTTCTTTGCTGCTGAGCGCTATCCTATTCACTATAGGGCATTTATTAGTATCTCTGATCACAATCCATTAGATGCCAGTAACTCCATCTATCCAGTTGTGATAATCAAAAGTATCTTCAGACATTGCCAACTGCCCGTAGGAAGAAAAGTCATCTCTAATAGAGAACCATGACTCAGAAGAGTTTGACAACAAAAGGTGTTATGGACAGCTGAGTAAGGAGAGAAATAAGAGAAACTTGGATAAAAGAATGTATCACGTGTATGTGTGTGTGTGTGCGCACACGTGTATTTTCAGTGCATGGTATGAAATTTTAGCTGCCTAATGATTTTAATACCATATTTAAGCATTTCCTTCCATTAGGAAATAAAAATTAGCAAGAAACTATTTTTTCTGTCTTTATAGCAGGACCCAGCCAGAAAAACCACATAAGAACAGCTCTAAAAAAATCCAAAAAACAAAAAACAAAACAGCAAAGAACTGAGAGTTTAAGAAACTTAAGTGAAATGAATTTCAGGAGATAGAAGCTCATACATACAATAAACCTAGAATGAGGGTGGAGAAAAACAGAGCCCATTGTAGATGGGATGAAAATTCAGCAGAGCTTTGCATGTAGTTTTGATACCAACTGCAGAGCAGAGGACTTAAGAAAACGCTGTCCTTCGGGACTCACTCCAAGCAGCAGAAACCATCTCCAAGTGGGAAAGCGGGGGAGAAACCCTAGGAAACGCGGGACAGCGCAGGCGGCCTATGAGCGAAGGTAAAGGAACAAACCTGTCCACGCCAGAACCTACCCTGTTCATAGGCAAAGCCATCGTCCACCAGGAGTGAGTCAGGGGTGGCGAGCTAGACTTCCCTGAGGGGAGGTTCTCCTGCCGAGGGGAGCAGGAGCACTGAGGGATCCCATCCTGTGTTACCATCTGACCCATACGTGGAGAAGGAGGCAACACCATCTCCATCCACAGCCCAAGCGGCATACGGCCTGCGCGGGTCTGAGAGGGACTCACGAGACGCAGCTGTTAGCTAAAGTGTCCCCCAGGAGGCTCACCGTGTGGAAGCCTCCCCAGCTGATGGGCTCCTGAAGCGACTGAGTCATGAAGGCTTTAACTTCATCAGTGGATTGAATCATGGACGAGGCTGTAACTGGATGGCACTGTTCAGAGGGGAGAGAAGAGATGGAGCCCAGTTGAAGGACTGAGTCTTGGAGGGGTGACCTCTGGGATATACTTGGTCCCTGGCTCCTACCTCTCTCAGGCTCTTTCCTTTTCTCTCTGCTGTTTGGTTGCCAGGAAGTGAGCATCTTTCTTCCACCCTGGAGTTTCCGCCTCACCCTATGTCTAAAAGCAGCAAGACTGGCTGACCATGGACCGAAACCACGAGCCACAATAATTCTCTCCCGCTTCAAGTCAGTTTACTTTGGATGTTTCATCACAAGAATGGAAAGTTGACTAACATAGAAGAATATAGACAAACACCTCCACGCTCCTGGCTTTGCCAGGAGTGCCAGGAAGTGATGTCACCTCTGACAGAGATGCACCCTCCAAAGCTACAGGGCTCCTGAAGTCTGTGGGCTGAGCTGGAGATCAGAGGTGCCCTCCAGCACCCCGGTACCTTAGGGAGGAGGAGTGTATTTCAAACTTACAGTGTGTTGACATCACTAAAGCAACAACCCCGATCGGGCCTGCCTTGACTGCAGGCTGTGCTGATCAAACCCCCACATGAAAACCCTGACAGAGGATGAGGCACGGCAGGGTAGCGGCGTTTGCAAGTCTTCCCAACCTCCGCCATTCTTTCTCATACTCACAGTGCATGGCACTGAATCCAAAATCAGGAAACACATGAAAGCAACAAAACAAACAAAACAACATAGCCAGAGCCCTAGATGGCATGAATATTGCTATTTTCATTAAGAGCCTTTAAATATATATATAATATATATGTATTTGAAATATATACACACAAATATAAAATACACATACATATATGTGCACACACATAGGTAATATTAGTAAACACGTCTGGCAACATGCGAATCAATTAACAAATAATGTCATGACCCAGTGGAGTATCTGCAAGACTGTAAGATTAATTTAGCACATGAAAATAATATAGTTTGTAATATTAAGGGAGAAAAGAAAAACGCCATCTTGATACATGCAGAAAGCCCATTTGTTAAGATTCAACCCACACTCAAATAAAATGCTATCAGGGAAATAGAAAACTTTCTCAGTGTAATTACAGATCCTCCTTGAACTAATAACACTGAATATTTTCCTCCAAGTTGGAGGGCAAAACAAGAGCATCCACCCTTAGTATTTTTATTCAGTGGTATTTGAGAAGGTCTAGCAATTTTATGAAGCAAATGCAATTAAAAGCAAAAGTACTAACAAAAGAAATCAAGCTGCTTTTATTCAAAGAATACATGACAGAGAAAACTTTGTGGTTTCTGCCTAAATGTTGGAAGCAAATTCTACTTGAAACCATGAGTCATGTGAACCATTCATTCAAATGGTAGAAGTAAGTAGGTAGAAGTGAATTCCACAAAACTTCAGAATACTAAGTCAGTATATACTATATGCCATATTTTAGTTGGAAAAATCAACAAACACAGTTTAAAAATATGACCTGTGCCTCATGGCACAGGCCTGTAATTTCAGCACTCTAAAAGGCTAAGGCAGGAAGATACAAGTTTGAGTTCAACCTGGGCAACTTGGCAATTTACTGTGATTCTGTCTCAAAATTTAAAAAATCATGAAAGGACTCAATGCAAAAGATCTTGTTTTAATCCCCAGTACTCCAAAAAACAAGAACAAAAAGACAAAAAAAAAAAGTATATGGTGAGAGATAAATATAATGAAAGAGGTCCAAAATCCCTACCTTGAAAATTATACAATTTTTTTTTTTCCGGTACTGGGAATCAAACTCAAGACCTCACGCTTGCCGGGCAGGCACTGAGTCACTGAGCTATATCCCTGGCCCCTATACAACATTATTAAGAAAAATCAAAGACCTAAATAAATGGGAAGACATGCCATTTTCATTAGTGAAAACACTGAAAAATTGTGAAGATGTCTATCTATCTTAAATTGATGACAAATTCAACCCAATTTAAATAAAAAATCCAACAGATTATTTTAAGAAAGTGGCCAACTGATTCTAAAGTAGATATAGAAATACAGAGAACCCACACTAGCCGAACAATTTTGATAAAGAGCAAAGTTAAACGTTTTAAACTAATCAACTTGAAGACTTACTGTAAAGCTACAGAAATCAAATTCATGTGAAGTTAGCTGCGTACCTACTTAAGGTCCTCAAATTCTGTTCTTAGATGTCTACTCAGCAGAAATGAAAATACAAGCAAGTTCAAGGAGATGGTTATGAGAATGTCCACAGAAGTTTTAATAATGGTTCTGAGCTATAAACAACCCAGTTACATCCATACAGGAGAATTTATAAATATATTCTCATATTTGCATATAATAGAATTCCATTCAGTGCTAAAGCAACATGAACTGGTGTTCAAGACAAAGATGGGGACAGATATCAAAAACATGATGCTGATCTGTATGGTTTGGACCTGGAGTGTCACCCAAAGTATGATGTGTCCCCTGTGACGTAATGTTCAAAGGTTGGACTCTTGGAATATGATTGGAGCATGAGGACTCTGACTTCATTAATAATTTAATGGTGTTATTGGGAGGCAATGGAATATTAGAGGGTAGAATTGAAGGTAATGAGTCATGAAGATATGATCTTTCTCTTTTCTTTCTCTTCCTCTTCCTCTTCCTTTTTCTCTTTCTCTTTCTCTCTTTCTCTCTCTCTTTCTCTCTCTCCATCTCTCTCTTTCTGTCTCTCTTTCTCTCTCTTTCTCTCTTTCTCACCATCTCTCTCTCTCTCTCTCTCTCTCTCTCTCTCTCTCTCTCTCTACCTCCTTTCTGGCCACCATGAAATGAGCAGCTTGACTCCACCACTTTCTCTTTGCTATGATGTTGTACCTCACCTCAGCCCAATCATACACTGAAGTCTCTGAAACCATGAGACAAAACAAACCTTTCTTCTTCAGATTGTTTGTTTCAGGTATTTTTCACAGTGATGGAAAACTAACAGATGAGTTAAACTAGCCAAGCTTACTAGAATATACACTGTATTGTTACGATTCATTTAGGCAAAACCAATGTATAGAGGCAAAATTAATTTATAGTGAAATGAAGCAGAACACTGGCTTTCACTAAGTTCCAGCAGGTCTGGGGTAAGGTAAGAAAGTGTATGTGTGAAGAAATTAGCCAGAAAAAGACAGGAAGGATTTTTCCAGGTGATGGAGAGGTTCTTTACCTTGATATAAGTGGATGGACAGAGTTATCAAATCTCACCAAACTGAGTAAGGTCTATGAACTTTGCTGTGTATAAATTATGTCTCATTAAAATTATTTTTTAAATCCATAATTTATAAAGCAGCTTTTAAAAAACTGAAGGCAGAAATTCTCTGAAAACACTCACTGAGGGGAAACAAACAAACAAACAAAAATTCCTGACACCAGGCAGCTGTGCTATCACCGCAATCTAACAAAAGGAGCGCCCACTGCACCTACATCCTGTGTGCTCCAGTATGAGCCCTTTGGTGTGGCAGTTTTGTCTAAGTGGGAGGAGATGCTAGGTTCATCTGGCTCTGGGTTGAAGGGTTATGGAGCGAACTAAATAGAAGGACCAGTGGAATGGACCAAATGAAAGCCAGTGTTCAGTTTGGTCTTAAAGTTGAGGGTCAGCCTGCAAACATGGACTGCTGATTGATGCTCATTTTTTATCACAACAGGCAGGCTTCGGGGAGAGAGAGACACACTCCCTGTTTCTACCGGTGATTCCAACAGTCCTAGGGCCCATGCTGTTCAAAGCCATTGGCAACCGCGACAAATTGGTTACACATGGGCCAGTCTTTTCTGATGCCCTTTCCTTTCCTGGATATTTCAGCTCATGGGCCATGAGCAAGCAAAGAGAGCTGAGAGTGAAACCCAAGCATGAGTGAGGAATGAGAGTTGACACATCAGTGTGGTGTGGGTGGGGCAGAAGGGAGTGGGGACAGCATCTCCCTCCCTGTGACAAGCGCAATTCCCACTGGTTGCAACGCTTCATCGTCTTTGATGTGTCCTTTCCCATAGAGGAAAACTCTGTGTAAGAGAGGGGGAGGAGAGCTAGCTCGTGGGAAAAAAATGTCTCTCCGGCTGTAAGCAGCAAACTGGCTCAGGCCCAAGTAATGTCCTCAAGGTGTGCCATGAGAGATGAAGTCACTTGGCTCATTTTACCAGCTTCAGGATGGCGTCCTGACAAAGCCAGGCAACACGCACAAGGAAGCTAATCTGTCTCCCTGCATGCAATGAGGTGGGGGCCTGGTTCTAGAACAGTTCTCCCCTCACCTGAAAAATGAAGCCACGTGGTGGGACAAGAAAGTCTAGGGAGTTGGGTGAAAATGCACAGCTAAAGACTAGGCCAGATCAAGACTTACATCCCTACTCCCCAAGTCATGCCCAAGTGCTGGCACCCTTTCAAATTATTCCTCTTTATATAATTGATGATTTAGTGAGGAACAACTAAAACTTACTGTGTTTAGAGGATAGAAGTAATGTTTCTGGAAATGCAACCCATGCACAGAAGAGTGCATGGATGGTAGCGTGCAGTGGAAAGAATCCCACAGAGCCAGCTCCCAAATTCCCTACACAGAGACCAAGCGATAGAACAGAAGTCCCTCTGCTCTCTTCTGCCCGCAATCATGCCTGGAAGGAAAGTCCCTGGTCTTTCATCATCCAAGCATTTTTATTTAATTCACAAAGCTATAAGCTCTTTATGTTCACACAACACTGAATTTCCCTTTTAACCTCCTGGAAACTACCCTCATTGCATGGCTTATTTTGCTGCCCATAACCAGACAGCCATTTTTGCTCATACTCTGAAGTTGAGGTCATTGATATGTGTGTTGCAAAGTATTGTCACCCTAGATACAGCACCTTATTGTGCCTTGCTTAACTTCAGAATGCTGCCTGGGTGGCACCGCTGACTCTGAGTGATTGTCGGGTAGCTGGAGTCACACTTGATCTTAGCCAAAAGACTAAGAACCAGGGTTAGCTGGATTAAGAAGACAGCACGTTGGCACTGCTTCTTGTAACACTCGTTAGTTCTCCCTTATCCAGGACTCCCAGTGGTTGCCTGAAACCCTAGATAGTATTGAACCCTGTCACTGAACGCCTTTGGTATTTTGCCTACGCATTTATCACATACAGAGATCCTGACTTTTGCGATTTAAAACACAGGAGGAAAACCAGAATGAACTTCTCTTTCCTTCTTCACAATTTTACAGTTAGATGATTTATTGTTATCATAGATCTTAGCAAACTCAGCATAGTCTCTTTCTCTCCTTATTAAACATTTTCACTTACAGGAATCATTTTACAGTTTTCCTTTGGCGTGTCTCAATTACTCTTGCACTTGGGGAACAATTTTAACAAAAATAGGGATTTCTTGAGTACAAAAGCTTGGTTACAGAGATAACCAAGAGAGTCGCTAACAGGTACATAGTGTACACTAGGGAGATACGCTGGACAAAGAGAAAATTCATATCCCAGAGAGAACTGAACAGGAATGGGTGAAATTATACTATGTTATTCAGAATGGCATGTAGTTTAAAATACATGTTCTGTTTGTTTCTGGAATTTTCCACTTAATAATTTTAAGGTTATGATTGGCCATGGTTAACTGAATCTGCAGAAAGTGAAACCACAAATAAGAGAGGCTACCATATTCATGTGCAAAAAATAGCAAAGATAAGTTAATGCAGGAAAGAATGTTTTTATTTCTATTCAATAGCACCATCTACTCTAGCAGAAGTAAAACAAATTTCTGTTTTGCTGGTAATGAAAGAAGCTTCACATGGAAACTTGAACTAACAGCATTTTTGTGATTTATTATAGTGGATTTGTTAGTGCCATTTCACACAGACTAGTATTCTAGAGAGCTGCCCACTTTCTTGTAAGATACTCACATTATAAATATATTTTAAACCTGTAATTTGACAGATTATTTTCTGGCCTAAAGCTTTGTAAGACTCTCAGCTGAGACCTGCAAATGAGTTTAAAACCAAATATGGGAGAGAGTCTAATTATGCTTCTTTCACTACAGCGTTGGGATTGTTGCTTCATTTAAGGGTCCATTCTCTAGATGCTGAAAACACAGAGATAAAGAAGACGCAGTCCTTCCTGTATAAAAGCTCACTGTCAAGTGACAAATCAGAGAGCAAATACCACAGCAGAGACAACAAAGCCCTTTTGGCTTAAGGAGCCCAGGAAGGCCTCACACATAAGAAAACATTTGAAAAGGAAATAAAATTCCCCCAGCAAAACAATGGGGAAAAGAAAGCATCTTTTCTGAGAAAGTAGCCTAAGAAAAGTCCAGGTAGAGAGAAAGTTCATGGCCAGAGAGAAGAAACAGCTAACTGACTATTATTTTTTCAATTATAATCTAAAGAAGGTCTTTACTGGCACAACCTGGCTGTTGCCAAAGCAGAGTTCTGGGTCCCAGCACGTATTGGATTATAATTTCTGGGGCTGATCTTTATTTGGACAAACTTTACATACAAAATTTGAGGACCATTGCCCTATAATTGTTACAGATGGAAATAGAAGTGGAAGACAAAGATACAACAGGACAAGAAAAGTGGAGGCACTTGGTTAAAGGTGTCTGTGACATGTCTAGTCACTCCAGGGTCTTAGATGGAAAACTAATCTCAACAATCACTCTGTGATTAGATGGAGAATGAGGAAGGCAAAATTGCCTCCAGAGGTTAAGTGCTGGACCCATGATTTGAATCCAGGTGTATCTGAAGGCAATGAATACGCTCTTGGTCATATACTGCATTTGAGCAACTTTCCTTAATACAGTTGAGTTGTCTAGAAGTCTTCTCTGCCCCAAATCTCCTTGAAAATGAGAATGCTCTCAATTGGGTGACAATGACAGATGGGACCTCATCTTTATAATTGCATTGTTCCATAGGAGTATTAAGACTTTTGTGTTCCTGAATAGAGACTTGGGGATCTGGTGATGAGTCCAATTCCTATGATCTGAGCTTTTTGTCCACCAAAACTTTATTTTAATTCTTTTTTGATCACTGACTTGACTCCTTATGATGTTTAGCCATTTGATGATCTCTGTAAAGTTGATGTTTCCTGTGGGGTGAAAGGTGGTAGAGGACTAGATCTGAGTCTCTTCTCTCCATGTCCACATTAAGCTCAAAACAATGACAATTCCACACCAAAAACCAGAAACTGAACATCTGGACTGGTGAGTTTTATATTTTAGACTTGCACTAGACATATGGCTGAAATTTTAGCATTGATTAAAAGTATAAACTTTCTTATGAGTGTGTCCATACACTTATATATCTGTAGTCAGAAAAGTCTTGCTTCTTGTTGTATAAATGTACAGTATTTTCCTAACAGCTGATGGTGTCAACAAAGCATGCTATAAAATACCTTAAATTAAAGTATCTCTAAGCCGATTGGCTGAGAAATAAATAACCTCTCATATAGATTGAATTTAAGAAAAGTTGACGTCTAGTATTTTCAGTGTGAGGGGCAGAAACAGGTATGTTTACAGAAACTAATTTGGAAACAGTTTAAGAATTCACCTTCATGTTATTTAAACAAACAAGACCAGTTTCATAATTTTGGTTTAATAAAAACACTTTATGTTTTCTCTGCTTTATTGGTGCTAAATATAGTATAAACATAGATTTTTACTCTGCTTGCAAACGTTTTCCCTAAATGCATATAGATTTACTGATTAAAGAAGCTAGCACCACTTTTACTAAATATTAATGATAATCAAAAATACAAATTTTTCTTTAATAAATTTGAATCTTCATTCTGACAAATTTTAATTCAGTGGTGATTATGTTTTGTACTGTCAGTTTGAATATAATTTGTAAAGTTCTTAGGAAACTAAAACCTTGGACTGATTGAGTTAATGAATAATATCCATTAGATGTCTAAATCATTTCTTTAAAAGATAGAATGCTGAAACTTTAATTGTACATCATAATTTTTAAAGTTTACATAATTTTTCCTCTTACTTTTATGTGGTAAAAACCTGAATATATCTGTTAATAAATATCTGATACTTTAAGAAATCACATATAGGGAATACATATGAGCAGAAATAGTAGAAACATCCCAAAGAGGGAATTTTCTTTGTTGTGGTCAAGACTAGGATTTGATAGATTTATTTGTAAGATTTTCAAAAAAGAGTTTTGAAAAACTAGAATTTGATTTTCTCTCAAATGAAATTTTTTTCTTGGATTCTTGATTTTCTCTTAATAAAAGTTTGTGAAATGTTATTTCTTATCTTCTGCATAATCTACTTAGATGGCAAAGTCTCTGTCTTATCAGCATAACAGCGTCTGGCTTTGTTATTACATTTTAGTCCACATAGACTGCTATAAAATATATTGTAAAACTAAACATCCGATAAGCAACAAAAATGAATCTTTCACAATCCAGAGGCCTAGAGGTCCAAGATCAAGGTGAAAGTAGTCCAGTGTCTACTAAAGGAATTCCTTTCAAATAGATAGATGGTAACTTCTCACCGTGTCCTCACATATAGAAGGGACAAGACAATTCTGTACACTTGAGGGCTTCACCCTCATGACCTCATTTCCCAGAGCCTCACCCACTAACACCATCAAACTGATGATCAGTTTTCAACTTATGAATTTCCAGGGGAAATTATGTGCTGTAAAAATATTTACAAATATTCAGACCACAACAATATCTTTGATTATTTAAGCAAATGGAAGTGTCACATTTAAGAAACAGCTAAAATTCTTTATAATCATATTACCTTCTGTTTTTACTTTTTAAATCTTGTGTTTTCATTTTGGTTCATAGATATCCATGTATTGTTTCTCACTAGCCCATGATCTTATCTTAAGCAAATGTTCAAATCTAACAACTTTTCAATTTTACCTTCCCCAAATCTAAGGGTCTTAGAAAATCAGGAGGTTTCCCTACCTTTTCTTAATCAGAATGTATATAAAAAAATAAATATTTCAGAAATTGTGTGCTGAAAAAATATACAAGAAAAAAAAGAAATGGCGTGAAGTATGAGAATTTTCTAGGAAACTGTCAACACCATCACTACCCATGATATATTTCCATTTATCGCAGTCCTAGCTCTACCTTGCCTATAACAACATTATATACTAGTCCCCATATACATGAGAGATATCTTCCAAGACAATGGGAATGCCTATAACCATGAACAGTACCAAGCCCTATAATGCAATGCCTTTTCTTCCTTAGGAAACATGCATTATACTGGCTTAACTCATCTTACTCTGTGATCCTAACTTCTGCATGTGGAAAAGGCTAGACCAAAACTAGCATGAATTTCTTTTTCCCTCTTCAAAATTTTAGACAGAAAATTCATTATTATCATGGATCTTAGCAACCTACATATGAGATCTTTTTCTTCTTTCCTTAATAAGTTGAGAACTTCCACCTTTTCATGAAGCACTTTACACCCCAGAATATCCAAATTACTGCTGCTTTTACTCATACATGTGAAATTCTTATTAAGTAAAATAAGGGTCCCTTGAATACCAGCATATGATACCGTAACTGTTCATCCGGCAATCAAATTGTTTACTAGGTGACTAATGGATGGGTAGCGTAAAAAATGTGGATACGCTGGACCAAAAAAGGATTCATCTCTCATGCAGGATGCAGCAGGACTACAGGAGATTTATTACTATATACAGAGTAGTACACAATTTAAAACTTGTAAGTTATTTACTCCTGAAAATTTCAATTTAATATTTTCATACCATACATAAGTAAATCTGTAGGAAGCAAAATGGCAGCAGGCGGGGGACTACTGTAGTACTATCAGTGGTAATTTCAGATTTTTTTAAAAAATACTAACTGCGTCCTGATTTTCATTCTTTCATGTGAATCTAGCATCTTCCAGGCCAGTGACTTTCAACTGGGGATTCATATCACTTACCTATGTCATTCTATTAACATATATAAGTTTCTGAAATACTCTAGACTTATAGAATCTCCTTATTTCTTTATATATTCTAATGATTCACTGGTCATATTCATGGTATATGGTGTCAAGGTTATTGCAGTTATATTAGAAGCTTTTCTCAGTAAAATTGTTTATCCATTTTTGTAAATCAAATATTGTCTCAGTTAGTTTCTCATTGCTGAGACAGAACTCCCAACACCCACAAGTAAAAAGAGGAAAGGTTTATTCCAGCCCACAGTTTGTAAAGGATTCAGTCCATACTCCGCAGGCTCTATGGCAGGTAGTGTGGCCGAGGAATATCACAAAGGAGAAACAGTCCACGGCAAGGTGAGCAGGAGGCAGCAAGTAGCCAACAGCAAGCAGAAACCTGTCTCTCATTTTTACTGTCTCCAGGCTATAAGCTTTTTGGGTGGTGTCACCTACACTAAGGGTGGGGCTTTTGTCTTCAGTAAATCCATTTAGCCACACCAAGAACAATGCAAATTCCAGTCAGTGGACTAATTTAGTACCATGCACCCTTAATTCCAGTAGGACACACCCCAGATCCAGCCAGATCCCAAAATCCTTACCTATAAGCACATAAGACATTTGGGATTAGTGGGTAGACCTAGATATAAGCCATGACAGATATATTATCAATTATTTTTTAGCCATAGGAGAAATCATGCTTAGGATGACTCTATCTGAAACCTTTTGGATTGGCTTTGTCTTGCATAGCACATACACAGCAAGACTCTGGTTGCTATTCTTGTTATTCAATCTATTATTCTTGTAATAAACTGTCAACAGATCTTTCGCTTTTGAAAGTTACCAATAAAAAGTTCGCTATGGCCATTTGACCTCTCTGGTTATTTATAGAGAGGGGTTTTTTGTTATTATTCTGATGAAGCTCTGAAAGCTATTGCAAATCAAGCACAAGCCAGGCTTTTGTGTCTCCAGCAAGGAAGGAAGATACAAAGAAAAGTGCCTCATACACTTGGGGACAGGCTTCTGCTGCTGTCACTTGAACGCCAAGAATGTACCAAAAGACAGAATTTTGGGAACTCTCCTTGAAAAACAAATGGATTCATGAAATTAACTCAGGATTGAATGGAACAAGAATGAATACATTGGAATCAGGAGCTGGCGAAGAGTGAGTGTTTTTCGTTTGGAATGTGGTTGTTCTGTTATTCTATTTTCTGGATATATAAGGAAATCCGTTCTCTTCCCTCTTACAGGATAACTCGGGGCAATTTAGACTCCTCTTTTAGAAACTGCAATAAATATTTCTAAGCAATAATATCTTATTTTCTCTTCCTGAATTCTGCAGAATTAGGAAACTCTCGCTGAGTATTTTTTATTTTTGAGGCAATGTATTTCTTTGCATAAGTTCACAAAAGGATCTGGCCTTCTTGCTACTCTGACATAACTGAAAGTTTTAATTATGGCAACTATATCTGGACTGTCACATTTGAGAATGATTCCTTTAATCAGATATAGCCAGATTTGTTTAAAAAAAACTAACGCTGTCTTGGGGAAAGGGTAGAGTCTTTGTGGGCAAACACTGAAGTCCTTCTAAGTGAGTAAGGAAGGCTGCTTCCTGGCAGCCCCAGTATTCTTAGGATATTTAAAGGACCCAGAAATAGAGTAGAAGTTGTCCAAATTTATAGGTACAACAGAGGAAAAGCAGTAGTGCGGCTTTGTCTTGCCTTCCTAGTCTTAAAAGTCTTTTTAAAAAATCCAATCTGGAATGTTTTATGAAATTTTTTGAAACGCAAACTTAAAAGATTTCTATAGTAAAGTAGCATTCTGGCTGTACTTATCTACATAACCATGCCAAATCTATTGATACTAATCTTATTTCAAAATAAGACTAATTATAATCTTAAAGAAGTTGTTGATCAGAAGGGAGGGGCCATAGAGAGGCATTTTTGTTTTAATGGAACAGCACACATCCAATTGCATGCCCTTCCAGATTATTCCATTCTAGTCCTGTTCATTATTTTTGAACTGTTTTAGATCTCCTTTTAAATTGTGCATATCTGATGTATATGCAAATTCTGTTTCATCTGGTGTTTAATTCACTTGCTCCCCAGTTGTGGGAAAAAAATTTTGGTACGTACCTACAAATTGGACTGAGTCCTAAGAAGTTCCCAAATTGCTGGTCCTTATCAAATTGTCAGTCATGCCAGCTGACCTGATTACCAGAGCCCTTTAGGGACTTTAAGTTTTGTTGTCCCTGTCCTTTGTGGTCTCTTTCCCTGGGCTCCTGAAGAAGCACTGAGAATTTAAGTCCAGTGGCTTCACCTGTATCTCTCCAAAGATCCAGCACTGTACCAGATCACTTATGGACCCCATTCTCCTGGAAGGGCTATGTCAGAAATATGAGGATATGAGGATCAAGCGCATCCTGTGAACAGCATCACCAAGGGCACTGGCATCCAAAGTCAAGAGCTCCAAGAAACTCAGTGAGCTCAGTTCAACCAGGTGGGCTACCCTGAGTACTTAAGCCTGCCTCTTTATTTTAATACACCTTTTCTACTAATGTTTCTTTTTTTTATTCTGAGCATCTTCTGTTCTCTTTTAAGAACAACTGGATCTCTAGAACCCCAAAATGACTAGCCCTCTGCCATCACCCCTACAGACGGTTCAACTGGTTTAGCAAGAACACCAAGCCTCCTTGGGGAAATACTTCTGAGACCTTACTTCACCCCATGCAGGAGCTTTACAGTCACCACCAAGTGTTTCAGGGTGGTATTTATCTTGAACAAAAAAAGGGGCTGCATTTTGTCTGAGCCCTTGTTTCTCAAGGAATCCCCACCCTTTTGTGTTCTGAAAAGTGGGTAAGTGCACGGGACCAGCCTGCTGCTGCCGTCCTCTCCCCTCCACCCTTCCTCGGGACTCCCATAAGACACAGGGGTGACTCCCTTGTTTATCTGCCCCTATAAAACCCCAGGTTCTCTTTCTTTTCTAGAGACATTCTTCACTAATGAACAATTTCCTTATTGTAACAGCCTGAATGATACCATCTCCTGAATTGTCCAATGTATTTAGTCTTTTACCAAATTAAGAGCAATGCCTCTAGCCTTTGATCAGAGTGAAATGAACAGGTAAAGGGGCACAAACCAGAGGCCAATATCTACAGCAGTGTCTGTTGGTAATGGTACCTTAGCGGGCTGTATAAACCTGGAAAGATACCCGAGTTACCATGTGAGGTAAGCAATTCCTACTCACGGTGCCACAGTGATATGGGGAGAGAACATTGTGACCATGAGGCCAAGAATAAGAGGTTGGTGGAGACTTTGAGCTATACTATAATTTTACTTTTGGTTAAGTGGAGAAACTTTCAGCGAATGTCAGGCACAAACTCAGCTTCTCAAAATTTGAAATTGCTTTCTTTCTATTTTTAAAAACACATCCCAAAATTTCAATCCAATCAGTACCACTCGACCATAAGAGATTCTTATCCAATTTTAGCTATTCTGTTGCTTTAGGATTTTCACTGTCATTAAATTAATTATTGCTTCCTGGGTTTTAGTTGGAAAATTTAGGGGGAAAACCAACACCATTTGTTAAGAGGAAATCTTTGTCCCCTTGTGTTGGTTGTGTTGCTTTAAGAATTTAGTACTATTGAGTTAATTATCCTTTCTGAATTTCAACAGGATAAATCACTTCTTTAATGATCTAGATACCTGTTTACCTTTCTTATGAGTCAATCATGTGAGCATGTTCAGCTATGTTCCTCTTATCAAATCATCTGTAGACAAAACACTTTATTGAGACTCCTCTGTACCTTTGATTGAGCCTTAAATCTTTTGAGTGGGCTCCTGCATAGTCAGGGGCTCAAGGCTCATTCCTTACTCCTTCTTCATGAACCCTTTCCTGACCCCCCCCACCTCCAGGCAAAATAGACCACCGTCACTGTCACACCGTTTTCAGAGTAGACTGTCCCACAGAGTAGTTTTGCCATTTGGCATTCTTAATAGAAAAGCATAATGAATAAAATTTCTTGGTTTATACCTTTTAACTAGCTGCCTGACCTTGAATAAATTACAATTTAATCAAAGACTCTAACTTCAAAGAGTTTTTTTGATCTCTAAAATAAGGTAGCTAAAGTATTACCTCATCGGATGACAGGGTGAAATAAGTCAACATATGCAAAGTCCCAAGAGAGTCTGCGGTGTCTAGTAAACACCACATAAATATCAGCTACCATATGCATTGGCTTGTTTGCTACTATGAGTCCCACAAGGCCCATGAATGTTTCCTGTTCATGCCCTGTGAGCTCTGGATCTGCATATCCAATTAACTAGTGCACATTTTTAGTTGGGTGAATAAAGATCAGATGATAATGATAACAGACATCAGTTTCAAAGTAACCTAGGGAGGGCACTGGGGATGTAGGTAGCAATGAAGTGACATCAATCATATTGTGACACCTGTTAAAAATGTGTGACTATATATTGTTTATTACTATGTACTGCTCTTTCAAGTGTTTAATATATTTGAAGATATTCATAGCAAAAAATTTGAAACTCAGTATGTCCGATGTTGAAATTCTAATATGTTCCACACTTTCTTCCTAGGCTAGTTCTTTTCTAATTATACCTGTCTGGATGGCATTTTCTTATTCTATAAGCAGAGACTGACAATGCAAGGTGTCAGTGAATGAAAGATAACACAAATGCTTTTTCAGTTCTTTCTATGACTGTACTCACCGAGATCATAGAAGAAGTCTTCGAGGATGATTACTGTTACGATGGCAATGTGCGGGATGGATTAGAATACAGAGAGGTAGAGGGAACCACCCCATTGTGTCAAATAACTTACCAACATTCCTGAATAAAGGACATTTGGTCACACAAACTCCAAGAAAAGTCTGATTTGGAAAGTCTTACAAATCTTTTGTGTCTAATCACACCTACTCTGGGGAATATCAAACATCTTTATTTCTTTTGCTGAGCCTGTCATTTATCTCTATACTTATTAGCTCATTGAAGAGGCATTTAGTGAATAGTGCACTATACCCTAAGCTCCCTGCCTTAGCCACTAGGAATGAGGAAGGTTCTCTGCCCTAGCCTAGCCTGAAGTTAAAGGTATCTACACATTGTGTAGCACCAAAGTCCAGATCGTCTCCAAGAGATCAAGAGGTTCTGAAATGCCAGCCTTCAAGGAGTATCCTGATGTAGAATGACCATATGTCTCAGTTTGCCTATGGCAGCCCATGATTGTATGGGAATTGCTTAAAGCATCACCAGGCAATATCAAATGTGACCCACTTTATTTTTTTTAATTTTTTTATTTTAAAGATATTAAAATCCAACAAAACATAACAGAACAAAGTCAATCAAAACAAAGCAGTAGAACTGGTACAGAACTTCAAAGAAAGACACCAGGAAAACAACAACCACCACAGCATACCTTGTTACTTTCAGAATAGTTGACCATTCCATCAGGTATAGTAAAATCAAACCAAAAACAAAATACAACAAAACCAATAAAAACAGAGTATGCAATAAAGCAAAAAAAAAAAAATTAATCAGAATAAAGCAAAACAATGAGAACAATACTGGGCCTCAAAGACAAGACAGAGAAGACTCCCCCATATATGCTACATTGCATACTATCATCTTCGCAAGAAATGCTCAGACTGCTGGCTCCAGGCCTGCAAAATCAACCAAACAATACAAGCATTTAGTTGCCTTATGTACCATAGCTGCTGTCAACTCAACCAGTCCTCTGAACCAGCAGGTTGCTTACAGGTGGGGGAGTAGGGTGTGGGAGTCCTTGATACTTAGCCTGCACACTGGTAGGCCTACCAGAGGCACATCTCTTTCTCCTCCTGGGGTCCGCGCTGGTCATGTGCACTCACCAGGAAGGCAGGCTAGGTTGTCTCCTGGTCAGAGCCTCCATGCCCAACATGGTGGGATCTTGAGAGGCACATCTCTTTCTGTGACCCACTTTAAATAACAGATTATCTGGCCACCATTCCACAGCAGAGAGTCGATCTGAGAAGGCAAAACTTCACCTTACAGGCTGCTCCCTCTCTGTGATTCTTCCTAATGCAGACAGAAGATCTTAGCAAGTCATGGTCTTAGGCAAACTTTGAGTTTGGTGACCATAAATTTGCCATGTTAAAATCCTCCAGGGAGACAAAGAATACCATAGAATATTCCATTACTGCCAAAGGAGTCTAGATCACAGTGAGAGGGACCCTACTGCAGCAGGACAACAGATGTACCTGGGAAGAACAGTGTCATCCCTGTCAGTAACACTGCAGAGAAAATAATTTACTTCGATTCTTTGAGTCTGGCATACACAGGGGCAGGCCAGTGAGATTATTCCAGTTTGTGGAATACTGAAATAACTTCGTCCTTGTTGGTAAGTAACTGTAACATCAAGAAGACTGAAAATTTTACCCTGGGTGACTCCTTCTCCACACCCAAGATCTGCTCACAAGCCAACATCTGGAACCTTAACACCTGATTCCACTGGCGCTCACCAGGAACCTGCCCTGAGCCCTGTTCTAGTTTAACCCAACTGATCAGCACCTGTGTCTTGCCAGTAGTAACTCTACAGTGTGAAAACAATTCCTATACACTTTCACAGCAATTAGGGCTGTGATCGCTCAGAATATGAAAGAGAGGAACATGATACAGAAACACAGAGATTCTGAGCCACTGAAACTGCGCACCCAATTCCTGATGTGCTACCTGTCCCACCTGTGGGCATCCTGTCATGCTAGACCCACCTGTTCTATCACTCGGTGTCCACAAGGCCTAGGCTCTCTGTTTCCATTATCTAGTGGCACCTCTCCTAGCTCTTCCTCTGCTTATCACCCAGGATGGGAGGCAACTTGATGGCCCCAGCCGTCACATTTACCCTGGGATTTCTTTCCAGGGGCTGACAGGCACTGTACATTATGACAAGTTTTCTGCCAATTGTTCCTTGGCATAGTAAGGACGAGGTAGTAAAGAAATTAGCAGAGAACTGAAATATTGACATCTAGGGTTCACGGTACACGTGGAAATTTAGTTTTCCTGGAAGAATAATAAAAGTTCTTTCCACTTGTAACTCACTTGCGAACTGGAAATACCTTTCATTTCTCCACGCTAGAGGTAACAGTGCTAGGCCCTCTCTTTTGCAGAAATTTAAGAAAAAAACGATAGCAATCCTGCATTCCTGTTCTGTTATTTGCCTGGTATAGCATCCTGGACTTGGCACTCCCCCCTGGGCTATGTCCATCTCTGTTGTAGTCAGGGATTGTAAGGAGAACAAGACAATACAGCACACATAATTTATAGAATTATTTTATAATAATCACCCAAAGAGTTGAATGCAAGAAGTGTGGGAAATCTGACCACACAATAAAAACCCCAAAGAATCCAGTTGAGGGCCTGGATCCCATGGCAGTGTCCTGCATGAGTCCAGCTAAAGACCTAGAGCTCATAGATGAAGGATTATCACTAAATCTTTAAGGACATTAAAGTAAAATGTCAATGTCACATGCAAGTGTGTTTCACGGATCTGTGCTGGGAAGGCCCAAAGGTCAGCAGTGGAAGTCAGAAAGTCTGTGCCAGCAGGGTGAAGGATCTGTGCCACCTGAGGGTTCTCGATTGGAGCCAAGAAGCGACACTCAAAATAAGGACCAGGGCTCCTCCAAAAAATATTACAGTCATCCTCAGTGACAAAGAGATCCCAAGCTCCTCCAATAATCAGAAAGCCAGCATGACAAGCTTCTCCTGGAGATTGAGCAGCACACATCTTCCCCTCTAGAGCCAGGAAGCGAAGCTCAGCATAAGGACCAGAGCTCCCCCAAAGTGAACCGCAGCCATTCTCAGTGACAACAAGGTCCTGAGTTCCTCTGACAATGAGAACAGCCAAGTTCATACCAGGAAAGAAATTCGACAAGCTCCTCCAGAAGAACCAATGGCAACAGGAGAACCAATAACACTCAGGAGAACCAGCAACACCCCTTCCTCATCACCAGGTCTCCTTTTTATGTTGGCAACAGTCCTCAGGTGGGTCATCCACACTCAGCACCATGGTGATTCAGTTCAGCTGGTGTTACAAGCTGACCACAAGTGAGCAATCCACCACAATCTCCTTGGCTATCAAATGGGTAAGTCATGTGGCCCCAATTTCCTGAAAGGATCTGATGGAATGACATGAGAAGGATTGTAAAAATGTTAAAGGAAGGCAAGTTCTCTGCAAAGACGAAGGATTTTCACTAAATCTTTAAGGACATGAAATCAAAAGCTTTCATTTGTCATAAAGGAATTCTGAAGTTTAGACAAAGCTGAGAGAAAACTGAGGCAGAAAGAGCTCCACTAAGACCATGGGATGGAAAGCAACATGTTCTACTCTTTTGAGAACTTGGACTTTAAAGTATGTATTTTCAAGACTTTAAACACAGAGATTTTGAAAAGCATTGCTTTTGATTATAGTGAAAGACAACTAATCAAAAGATTTTCTTTTCACCCATATTAAATAAGGATTATTTGGTAATTAAATCTAAAAATAATAATAATCAAAAGTTCCTAATTGTACTCTGGCCCATTGAAATCCACTTAATGATGTGACCAGATATGTAGGACTCCTTAAGCCCCTTTTCTCCTCTCCAATGTTTCTTTTTTGGCTGTGCTAGGAGTTAAACCCAAGGCCTTGTACATGCTGTAATCAATGAGCTACCCAGCCTGATTCTCCTCACTCACCTCCTGATGAGCCACCAGCCCTTATTGGAGAGGGAGCAAAGGTTTCCTGGATTGATTTTACTTTAGCCACCCAGGACCTCTAATTAAGGTTCACTTGGATGTCTGTTTCCACTGAATTCCAGGTGACAGTGCCAGCTCTCTGGATAGGGTTCAAGAGTTCAGGCTTAGCCAAGCATCAAGGTGCCTGCCTGAAATTGCAGCTACTCAGGAGTCAGAGGCAGAAGGATCACAAATTGGAGGCCAGCCTTGACAACTTAGCAAAACCTTGTCAAAGTAAAAATAAATAAGGCTGTGAATGTAGCTCAGTGCAAAGGCCCTGAGGTTGATCCCTTATAGCACAAAAGGAGGAGGAAAAGAAAGAGAACAGAGAGGAGGAAAAGGAAAAGGGATGGTGAGGGAGGCAAGCTCCAGAGGTATCACAGCTCCAAGTATGATCTTAGATCAGACATATCACTTGGCTTTTCCACCTGGAAAGACAGAAGAGTACTCTTTCTTTGTGTAAGCCAGGGTCTCACCAGCTGAGGATGAATTCCCAAGTTTTGTTTCAGGCAAGTAAAGGTGCTTACAGCCAATGGTTTGCATCAAAAAGAATCCAACCCCTAGGGAAAAGTGTAACAGCCATTAGTCCCCCCCTCACACACACACACCAGTCAACGCTCCAGTCCAGGGTCCTGAGGTCAAAGCTCTGCTGAGTCTTTAATGTGAAGAGAGAAATCTGTTTCAAGTGGGCTTCCCAAAATCTTGCTTTTAGTACTAGAAAAAACAGTAGGAGGTGCAGCAGATTCTCCAATCAGTTCATCCCCAACCTTATGTGGCCCTCGAATATTGTTGAAGCTTCCCTCTACGTGTCTGAAAAAATAGGAGTTTTCTATGAACCTCCCAATTTATTGTTAATCCTCAAGTCCTAGAGGAGTTGCTTGATTCCTTTCCTCTTGCTTGCTGGCTACTGAAGCAGGAAGCATGGGCAAAGAGAATTTAAAAGTATAAATGATTAAAAAAAAAATCCATGCATGGTCCCACACATCTGTCATCCCAGTACTCTGGGAGGCTGAGGCAGGAGGATCACAAATTTAAACCCAGTCTGGGCAATTTAGCAATTTAGCTAGAGATTGCGTCAAAGTAAGAAATGAAAAGGAACTGGGGATATAGCGCAGTACAAAGTTCCGAGATTCAGTCCCCAGTACCACAAAAAACATAACAAGTAAAAAAAGAAAAATTATCCCCCTTATTTGTGTTGCTCTTTGAACTGTTTTACTGGCATTTCCTACCCCCATCTTTCTCTTAAATGTATCAGTCCCACGTTCTCTAACCTTAGAGTTCCCTTCTTTCGCGCCAGTTCAGCATCTTCCTGTAATCTAGGTCTTTTTGAAGCTCCTTGTCCCTCACTGATGAGGGACTGCTGTAGTCAGGATGTCAGGGACTGAATAGTTCGCTGAGATTCAAGGGTGACCAAGGTCAGGCCGAGCACTTTGTTGGTGTGGGGGAGACTCCCTCATGCCCTCGACAGCCACATGCTGAGAAACGGCTTGCTAGGGAAAGTGAGCTTTGTGAAAAGCACTTCCCCAAAGGCATTATTAGACCGAGGTTTTAAAAATTTTTTAAAAGTAGAAGATGAAAAAAAAAAAAATAGTAATACTAGTAAAGATGAAAACTGCCCAGGATACTGGCTCTGAGTGCCTGAAGGCTATTATTGAACATCTTTCTGATGTGTCACTGTTAGGACAACAGTGATCACCATGAGCTAATATTTATCGAGTGCATTCTTTCTGCCACTACTAGAGAAGGGCGGGGAAGATCTCAAAGGTCTATTAAGCTCCTGTGAGTTTTGTTGGTAATGACCATTTGTAATACTGCTCACACCAATAGATTGGCAAGGCCAGGCAAGGAGGCTGGTATCCAAGGGGGGTGACTCAGGAGCAGCACCGGCTGTCTCTGCTTCCATGGGCATGAGGCCCACCCTGGGTTACCACGAAGAAGCAATGGTACTCAGTGCTGCTTAATAAGACAAATTCTTAAAGCGAGCAAATAAAATATGCTATTTAGGTGCTGCGATTTGCACTGAGTAGGCAGGCCTGGTTTCTAACAACAGCACTGATATGCGACTGTGGATAATTAGGGAGTTTGGGGGTTCTTTTTCCATTACTTCCTTCAGCCCATTAATAGGGAGAAAGCATCTCTCACCACACCATCGTCTCAAACTCTGGGATCCTGCCTAGGATGTGTGCAGAGAAGTTAATGGATGAGGTCTCTCGAGGGTATTTCACAGGGAAGAGAAGCATAAGGTTGCCATTCACAGGACAGAGGAGTTAGAGCTGGTTTGGTTCAGTTTCTGCTGCTTTTACCTCAATGGCAAATAAAAACAACTTCTAAGATACAGTCAAGTTTGTTTATTAGCCTATCTTTCTTCTATCTATCACCTTTCTAAGAAACTACCTTGAACCATTTCCCCATAATTCTTAGCCCACTGGCCCACTTTTAAGAATTTCAGAAATGACTCAAAATCAGTACAGTAAGGAACAAAATATTTATTTTCTAAAATCATTACCTTGACAGGCAAAACAAAGCATGTTCTCGATTTCATTCAGAAATATATATATTTTTAAAAACACATAGACCAATATGGCCTGCCCAGACATATATTCAACATGGTAAATATAAAGAATAAATTGTTTGAATATAAATATCTCTAAAAAAATAAGTACATCATAATTCAATCCAACCTCTTCCATTAGCTGGTTACATAAAGAAAAATAATTTTACTGCTTTAAAGCATAACCAATATTTACTTTTCCATATCTTTCATAAATGCCCCTATACCATAATATTTCCAAAAAATCAAGGTAAGGGAAGCTCCTGATTGTATGATCTTTTTTCTTATGGATCAGAGCTACTAGATTGGCATGAAAATGTTTTATCTACTCCCGACACATTAGACAGACTTGTGCGAGACTAGCATGGGTTTGGGGGGTGGGGGGTGGTGGCAGGAGGGAAAGAGTTTGGGCAAGCAATAATTAAATGTGGAAAATCCTCCAACCAGAGTGCAATAATGCTGAGGTAGACTCATACTCATGAATCGCATCCTGATTTACAGTAGTAATAGTTTCTTTCCATTTTGCATTTTCTAACTTAAAGAAAACCCTGTCTTTTTTGTTTTGTTTTGTTTTTATTTTACTCGAGTGTTTGTCTTTTGAGTGTTTTCAATTTACGCATTCCTTAGAAAATCTTTGCATGAACTTCGGAGTTTCTCCCTGAAATGTGCCAGGCGCCTGAGTCAGACACAAACAATCCCTTAGGACTTTCTTCAGAAACTCCGCCCTCCCGTGGAATCTCCTTCCTCCCTCCGGAGGAGGCCAGCCTAATTCGAATGGCATTGAGTGTCCTGCTTTCTGAGAGGTCCATTGTCACTCCCAAAGGCAAGAAGAGACAAAAGCAGTTACCACCAATGGAAGCAAAGGAAGACAGGTTGAGGGATGCCTTCGCCTCGCTTGGAATGCTTACAAGAGGGACTCTGGTCCTCTGCCACTCTGGAACAAGATGCAGTCTAAGCAGGGAGGATTCTCTTGCTCTGATCCTAGCCAGCTTGGAAAGCATGCACGGTTGGCCCTAGGGCTCTTTCTCTGAAGGCGCTGGCTTCAGACAGGCCCAGAAGCTCTATGATCAATGTGTTCGGTTGTGGGTCACTTTGCGATCTCTGCTGAGCATGGCTTTCAACTTTGCAATGGGTGAAGATGGTTTGATGCTGTTGCTGATGGCCTCCAACCTATTCAGACAAGAGGAGGGAAAACAAAGTTTGTAAAAATCACTCCTTGGTTAAAGAAACATCTAAAATTAGAATTTGGCACAAACAGATCTAAATCTGGATCCTGAACTTGCACCACCAACCACAACAGTGTGTTACCCTTTGATAAAACCTCCAGTGGTATGAAGTACCACTGTGAAATAAAGTTTACCACTTGTGCTTAGAATGGGGGGGAGCAGTCACATGATCATGTCTAAGGGGTGTTGGGCATTAAATTCCAATTTTAAAATAAACCCGAGACGTTCTAGTATCTTCTGTGCTTCTATCTCTATCTAGAGTCTCAGAACTATGCAGAAACCCAGCACAGGTTTCCAGTAATCCTGGACATCTTCTACATCACATAAAAACTGATGGGAACAGACAGAAAGAGAGAGAAGAACAAAACACACACAAGCAGACCCAAAACAACTACTTGCAGCAATTTTTAAAAATTGCAGGTCTAATGTTTTCTCTTCTTTTGCCGATGAGAAGGAAGAACAATAACACTGATTTCATAGCTGACAGAACACAAACTAGTAGAAACAATAATGATTCCCAAGTCAGTTTAGCAACTGTGATCTAGTGAGAATCGGGGCTGGCCCAGAATGCTGAACTCAGAACCTGCAGTGGCAGGTGTGGCTGAGGCTGACCTCCCTGAGTAGTGAGCAACTCACAAGCCCTCAGAACGCTTCCATCGCAGAACCCTCAGCCTCTGAATTTCTCAGAAGTTTCCATAGACCATGACAGGAGGATGCAGAAGAGATGACAGATCAGAACAAAGCTTTCCTCCCTCAAGCTTGTGAGTGCCAAAATGTTTAGGATTTGGAAAGATCGCCCCTGTAAAGCTCCTCACAGTACTCCTAGGAGACACTTGTGAAATAACTTCAATTCTCCACAAATGCATTTCCCTACTTAAAAAAATCATAAGGAACTCAAAAAAACAGCATGTTCTGAGTCTCACCAACCCTACCTAATGACTTTATTTTCCCTGTGGCCACTTGAGTAACTGTTACTTTCGCAAAACTTGGTTATGCATGACTTTGAATTTTTCTTAAATGTCCTCTCTCTGAAATGATTTTTAATTTCTCAAAAAAAAAAAAAAGTAAATTCACTTGGAGGGAAATACTAGACATGACCAAATGAAAGAGTTGCCTCTAGATATATTTGGTTTGGAAAATGTACCTGAAACATGAAGGGTGTGTGCTAAAATACAATAAGCAAGAGTCTGCATCCAAGGCCTTTGGGAAAATACCTGAGGGATTCTTTTGCTCTTTTCAATCTATAGGCCACGTATATCCCCTTGCCATTCTATTCTAAACCTTTCCCCCACCCCCACCCCGGGTAGGGAGGACTAGAGGTATAGCCACAGTATCCATGGCCAGGGCTAAGCCATTCTTCGGACATCTTACCTTCTTATTTTCCTTCCCTTCACCAGCTGCTGGGAGATGCACTTCTTTCCCAGCTTGGAACAGTCTCTTTCTTTCTTGTGGTTATCCCAGCCTTTCTGCATAGTGTCCTGGAACCTGTTAAAACACACAGGAAAAAAGGAAAAACATTTCAGCAGTGGTATCTTCAGATTCACCTCAACTCTCAACATCTCTGCTATCCTCTCAAGAACAAGAAAGCAGCCTTACACTGCTCTCAGGAGAAAGGCGGTCAGGAGACTGCACAGCTGACTGAGAAGCAAAGGTTGTCTTTTGTGTCGTTGTTGTTCTTCTACTCACCTGAGTTCTTTTCCTGCTTGGCAAAAATTCCAGCACTTCTTGTCTTTTTGGTTAGCACATTGGCACCTGTTCCTATGCTCTGTTGCCTTTGTGGGAAATAATTCCTTCAAGGATCGCTTGGACCTGGAAGGGCTTCCAAGGCCATAAGGAACAACATGCCTATTATCAAAAGAGAGGAACAAAAGACATTAGCATAATTAATAGTCTCCCAAATGACACATTCTTTTGGGCCAACTCATTCCAATGGCCACACAATGAGCTAAACACGCAGCACTGGGGCAGCAACTTAAAGTGTGGCAACACCAGGAACATGTAGGTGTCCAACGAAGAGAAAATTTGTTTTCCTGATGCAGGGAAATTCTGGATCAACTCTTTGACAAAGTTCAGTTTCTTCTTGACAGGAATAATGTTACTTTTTGCCCAGATCTCTGCTTTGGACTTCTCTGCTGTGGTGTCTATTTTCTATTTTCTTCCTTTTCTAACGCTCTATCTAGTTAGCATTTACTTGGGAGTGGGGAGCGGCAAGGAACAGGAATACTGATGCAAAACCATGACTCGCAAGATTTGTAAGACCTATATTCAATCTAAATCAGAGATGATGAAGCCACAGGTGACCCCGGTGGGAGAGACTCATGTTTACAGAGTTCTCCCGCAGTGAGGTGACATCCTGTAACTTTGGAAGGACATATTGCCAGGAGTTTTCCTATCATTTGCAATGTGTCCATTTTGATTCTCATCTGGGAAAAAAAAAAAAAAGCACACTTTTTGAGCACACTACCTTGTTAAGTATCAGGCTTAGGGTGGTTTGATTTGGTTTGAGTGTGTTTGGGTTTTGGTCCTCCCTCACCACAATGGACACTGTAGACATGATGGATATGCTCTTGCTTGTGACTGCTGCTGATGGATGATCTAGTTGTGGGGTGAGCAAAGAGGGAATACTACTTTTCTCTACTCTGTGAGTGGAAGTGAAGCCCATGAGCCATATTTCTGTTTCTGTTATCAAATAGGCTTTTCTACAGAGAAAAAAGGAGCCCCAGGGTCCCATTGGACTTCTGCCTCGAGCTCACTGCTGCCGCAGTTTGGATCGGAGCCTTTTGACAGATAAAATAAGGGATTGGATGATAATGCTCTCTAACCCCTTTGTGGCTCACTTTCCATGCTCTTAGGAGAAGCACGGGGCAGAAATGCACACAGGACCTCCCCAGCTTGTTCTGTAACCCAAGTCCGACCCTCCCACAGGAGCATATGTTGTGTCCTGTCCCCTCATTCAAGGACTGAGTGAGTTTCTCATCCAGAATGAGCAGCAACTTCTTGCAGGTCCTCAGCAACTTACACCCATCCCATCCCATAATGAGCAGCCTGGATTTCTGTCAGCCAGAGCATTGTTGTCACTAATACACCTGCCCATTGTTAGAAATGCTACCTTTGCCATCCAAGCCGAGAACTCCCCAGAAAGGCAAGCCTAGTACCAGGGAAGCCAGAGCTGAGGGATGACTAGAGCGATGATGCCCTCTAGGGACTCACTCGGGAGTGTTGACCCAGATGATGTCCAAGTGGCAGAAGTAGACGCACTCCTTGTCCATCAGGGAGGAGCAGGAGCAGCGCTTGGACCGGCGCAGCAGCCCGGGGGCGTTGGGAGGGGGCTTCTCCCCTCCACTGTGAGCTTTCAGGCTGAGCTCCGCGCCTGAGACCACTGCGGGGAGAGAGACAGAGCACGGGTGAGTGGGTTGCGGCTCCAGACGCCAGACACTCTGCCAGACACGCTGGGTCACAGTATTCACGCCAGATCTAGCAGGGCAGATAAAAGCAGACCAAGCGTACAGCTGCTCTTAGCAAGAAACACAAACAGAGGGAAAGGGCTCTGGTTTTTTTCTTTTTTCTTTTTTTCTTTTTTTTTTTTTTTTCTCCTCCTTAACATGACTTCACCTTTACCCAGCTGGTTTATTCACCTGCAGGGAGACTTTATCACCCACTTGGAGACTGACCAGCCCTACGATGCAGCCTTCAAGGAAATGCCTGCAAGTGCTGCCCATTGGAAATTTGACTTGGAACTTAGTAGGACTGCACAGACCACAGTGGCTTAATATTGGACAATGGCTATAGATAAACAAATCACACTGCTTATGCCTAGGGGTGGAACCACCTCTCTTTCAGGGTTGAGCTTCCTTTCCGGGGTCCCCCCACCTCACACCTCATGGGGAGCATGGAGTGGTCTGGTGGGGTGATAGACACCCCTTGAAATGAAGCAGAAGGCACCAGCACTGGGGAATGACTGGGGAGAGAAGAAATCAATACTCGTTTCCGGTGGGAAACTCCACAGACACCACTGATCCCCAGGGAAAATGAGAGGCAGCTCCGGCCGCACCGCGAAGGCGCTGTGGACCCGGAGTGCTGGATCCGTGGACCAGCGCGGCTTGTGTGGGAGACCCCGCCTCTCCTTTCCCCAACGCGGAGCCGCCTGGTCCGCTGAGAGCCTAGCTGCCGGCCCCTTATCTGCCCAATCGTGTGCGTTTCAGATGATCAGTCATGTTCCAAGACTTCCATCCCCTTGACAGCCTGTCTCTTTGGTCAGGGTCACGAAAAGACCAAAAAAAAAAAAAAAAAAGGTGCACCCCCCCAAAAAAGATGCACAGGTGCTGTGTGAATCCTGAGATAGCCAGGAATTCTCCCAGCCCCCACCCCCCGACAGGTGAACACAACTGAAAATAGTGCTCGCACTGTTTTAGATGCCAAAAACCTGCCAAAAGAAGCCTAAAGTCAATAATGACAAATTTTAAAAGAAAACATCTGCTTTGCCCTGAAACCGCCGCGGGGGTGGGGGTTTACTCAATACGCTCCTGTTCTTCAGGTGATTTCACTGTTCACGTATGCCTCAGACAGCTTGAATAAAATTCCTTGGCTTCCAGCTGGCGTGTTTAACTATTCTGCACCCTTCACGCACTATAAAAATAGTGTTTGAATAAGATAGAAGTTCCTAAATGGAACCGAGTACCTGTAGGAACGCACGAACTGCAAACATGCATTTGGCTAGATTGCAATTGCCCTACACGCTTCTTGAATTTTTTTTTTAGAAGCCCAGGAAGTAAATTCCGCAGCGATAGTAACATGCGTCCTCTTAAAGCTGCGTTACATTTCACTGCAGTCAATAGAGTTTGGTTTGTTCGCTAGAACACTTAAGGAGCTGTGCAAAACTTCCCAGACACTTGCTACCTGAACAGAAAGGGCAAAAACAGAAGCCAGAAAACGCGATCAGGTGAAGGAGGCGACACTGAGGTTCCAAAGTTTACAAGGCAGCGCGCTTACCTGTTCCTGCAGCTCCGTGGAGAGTCACCAACAGCAGGGGCAAAATCACAGGGAAATAATCCATTCTGGAGGAAAAATACAATTTTTTTTTCCCTAAATTCCCTTGCAAACTGAATTCAAAGGAAAACGAAGAAAACAGCTTCAGTGTCCTGAACGCACTTCTGAATATTCGGAGCGCAAAGTGATCCTGTAGCCCAGGGCGCTTTCCCGGGAGCAAAAGCGACTCCCCAGGTCGGCTCGGAGGCAGAGACAGCGGGCTGCAGCAGCGCGCAGGGCGGCAGGGACGGCGCGGACCGGACCGCTCGCCAGGCACAGGCAGAAGCGCTCTGACTTGGACAGCTCTCCGCTGGCTTTTTATATTGAACCCCTATCGAGTGGGGGTAAACAGCTCCGACTTTATTCCAGCCCTAGACAATGTTATTGTGTTATTAGTCACCAACAGGCAACGTGCGGCTGGAGATAAGGCCGGGCTCTAAAGGAAATCACTGCGGACTTCAGAGGCGGACGCCCGCCGTCTGACAATTCAGGGGCAGGGCTAAGAAAAAAGAAAATACCCATTAGAGACTTTGGTGAACCTGCCCGTGCAGGGCTGGAGTCAGCTTCCCCTTTTGCAAGCTGCCAGCCCGAGTTCAAGAATCAGAAAAGGGACTCCATAAAAAAAAAAGTCATACCATTGGTATGAAAAGTATGAGCTACAGTTTAAATAGATTGCATTGTGTGCGGGGGGGGGGCGCGTTCTTCATTGTTCGCTTTATTTCCCTTTTATGTCTCCCCACTTAGTCTCGATCAAACAAGGGAAGGGGACGTACTCCCTCGTTGCTGCCCCCTACACAGGGCTGAATTATTTAGGCAAATCAACGTGCGTTCTCTCCCATCAAGCCCCCCTCCCCCGAGTCTTTTTTTCCTATTTATTTATTTATTTATTGTTTGGTGCGGGAGAGTAACTAAAAGTTTCACTTCTAAGGTAAGAAAGGTCGGAGAGACTGGCAAGGAAGAAAAGACTGTTTAAAAAAAAATAGCTCTCTGTCACGCACACGCCCCATTTGGGAGGGGGGGCTCGATAGCATTATTTAGAAGCCCCCAGAATTTATTTTTCTGTGCCCACCCATCTGGTAATTGCACCACGGTCAATACTATCGATCTTTTAATAGCATTTTAAAAATTGTTATTAGTCCGCTTTTGCAGTACACACGTTTCTATTCCTTGTGTGGCGCTGGTCCGTGTCCCCAGCACATTTTAATTCCCTTGTCCACCTCGTTCCTCTCCGCTCCCTTCCCCTCCCCCACCTCTCGACCCCTTTCCCGTCAGAAAGATCTGCCTCCCTATTTCCTATTATCTATCTTTTACTTTGCTCTTTATTTATAATGTGGGTCTCTCCTACAAGAGAAACCATGTGGTATTTAAACTTCTGGGTCTGATTTATTTCCTTAGCCGCAACCTTAAGAAATGGCAGAGATGAACAGCAGGGGGAGATAGAGAGCTACTGGGGGCTGGTGTTCATTAGGACGGAAAAAATAAAGAAATAAAAGCCTTGGCCTCTAAAGAACAGGAAACCACTCCTGGCCAAGGCCGATGGAGGACAGGGGATGGCACTCACACGGGAGAGGGGAGCCCTGAGGCACCCCATTTCCTCCGGACACACCGGCAGCTTTCCTGAACCCCTTCCTCATTTAGAGCAAAAGGGCGCAGCGCACCAGGGCGCGGCCGGGAGGGAGGACTCGCCTGGGCCCCATAGGCGGTTAGATGACACCCCACACTTCATAATGTGGTGGCAGTTTCCAAACACGTTCCTGGCTATTTAACCTTCAGGTGCCCCACCACCACCACCGGAGGTGACCACAGGCCACTTACACGCATGTGCCGACGTGGCCTTGTGAATGAAGCAAAACACGTTGGCTTTTTCGGTCAGCCTCGTTTTCCACCGAGGGAAACCGAAAATGTCCAGGACGCACCGGAGTTCTCCCAGAGAGCCCCGTCAGACCTCCACAATGGAGTCAGTCTCTTCCCCACACAGGAGAAGGATGAGTCTCTATCTAGGACCTAGGGGTGCTATCCAGATAAAGTCGCGTGTCTCCTCCTTATCCTCAGTCTCCCCACTGGGTACAGAGTGTGGGTAGGGGAGTTCCAGCATGGTCCCATTTCTAATACTTGACAACACACAAGGAGCCCATGAAATCACTTTTTCACCTTCAAAATCCAGCAGAGATTGTTATGGCATCACTGAGGCTGCGGATCTGGGCACACGTGGTCCCCTGGGCCTCCCTGGAAGTGGCAGCTGGGGACTCACAGGTGCTGCAGGACATCTGTTCCCTGAGAGGCACTGCAGGGAGATGCAGGTGGGGCCGCTGTCCCTACCACACCCCAGATGGCTCCTCCCACTGGGCCTCTGCGGGATGGGGTGGGGGGCTTCCCCTCACCTCAGCCCAGCCCCAGAGGCTAGGGTTTCCCCTTGAACTGCTCTGCTTTCCCTGAAACTGGCTGAGACGGGAAAGCTGAGGTCACATTCCCAAAATCCAAGCTGCCCCTGAGCCGGCAGCAGGAAGATGTCTGGGAAAGGTGTCTTGGCAGCCCCTCCTCCTCTTCATTTTTAACCTTCAGGCAAATTTGCCCACACTGGCAACAGTCAGGACCAACTCGTCCTGGTCTGGGAAACTCCCCGCCCCACTGGCCTGTATCCTGGGTGTCCAACCTTCAGTACTGTCCACCTTGGGGGAGCAGCTCCTCACGTCACCTGCACCTGCTGGTGCTTTCCTGCCGGCCTCCTCTCCTGTGTCATCCTGCAAATGTATTTGAATTCGAAATAGAAAATCTGGGCAGCTGGAAAATAAATATAATGGCAGGATTTCAGACCTGAGAAGCTCTGATCTTCCAAGTATAATCTTGCCCCAGTTTTTGAATCCTGGGTCCCCAAGGTGCCCACACAGTGCGTTTGTATTTCCAGGTCCCTTTATGTGTGTGTGCGCACGTGTGTCTTGGAGGAAGGGGTAGAATCTGCCTTTCCCCTCCGTCCCGCCTCGTCTGTCTCTGCCACAGCCCCCTCTGCAGTAGTAAGAAGAAAGTATCCTCAGTGGAGCCCAGAGAAGGCGGCTGTAGCTGACCAGCAAGAAATTTTCCCGAGAATCAAAGAAAGGGGAGGGCTGGGGAACCCCAACAAACCAGTTTTGCAAGCTAGATGCTCCCATCCCACCTCCAGTTATGGCATTATTAGAAAAGGAGGTAGGAGGGGGAAGTTCAAACTTGGAGGTTTTATAAATATGGAGGTGCAACCCTGCGCCCCTCAACGAACTAACAGGGAAAAGGTTCCTGCACCCCCAGTGCCAAGGTGCCAGAGGAAGAGCAGAGGTAACAAGATGGTTTTTCTCCCCTCACTAGCAGTTTGCTGTTGCAGCTCTTGCTTTTGATGTTACAATCCGTCGCTGGAAACTGTTTGATAAAGCTATTTTCTTTTATGTATTCTTTCTGTATCTCTGGCTTTGTATTAATAGATGTCTATAAATAAAACACCATGAGTCCCAAATACAGAAACTACACAGTAACAAAGTGCGCTGTTATTAGCACTCCTCAGCTCAGTTCTTTCTCAACATTTGCGTAATAAAATTTGCAACTTTGTCCAGCCCATAAATTTGGTGTGAGATGTTGCATTTTGCTCCCGGAAGAGGATAGCCACAAAGCTGCTTGACAAAGGGACAAAGAATGGGAACCACTTGCAACCTGAAGCTGGCCACACCACCAGGCCGGGTTCAGTCATACCCCGGTGACTGTTCTGCGTTTCCACTTCGTGTAGTGCTCTTGTGAAAAACCGTGCTTTCCATTCATTATGTCTATGACACACCGCACACCTCCAGGAGCCCTGAACAAACACAGGCTTCTCTTCACAGCCTCCGTAATCACGGCTGATTTAGCACGGGAAATATGACAATGACCAGGAGAGATTCATCCTGTGCACTTTCAAAACATAAAGTACGCAACTCCATTTCCTTGACATTCACCCACAGCACCATGACAGACAGCAAGTACTTAATTTAAAAGATTATATCCAGTCCTCTAACCTAGCTTTTCCCAAAGCTCAGTCACTCATAAAACTTTTTCACAATTTTTGCCATATTTGCGTGTTGAATATTTCTACTTAATAGTTTCTTTTCTGTAGACTTGGTTTTTCTACTTGAATGATTTTAAGGAAATCTCGTATCATGACTATCCTATGAAATAATATACATGAAATCATGGTTTCATATAGGCTAAGCCTTTACTTACTAGGTAAATTACTAAGTTATTAGAAATCAGAATGCTCATCCATATACAATCACCTAATATACCAACTGCAGCTTGCTTGTCAGTCTTGGAAACCACTACCCCATCCCCTTCAATGTCTATGTTTTAGTGTGTTAAGAATGAAGCCCTGCTTTATTTCCCCTCTCTGACTCTGCTTTCTGGATAAACCCCGAATATCCCACATGAAAATCCTCCCATGGATATGCCTCAAAGAAACAGAATCTAGAAAAACAAAGGAGTATCACCCAAAAAAGTTTAGTTGACACTTCCCCTTGACTTACTGCACCTTAGCAACTGTCCTTCATCGTACTTCCTTCCCCAACCCAAATTTAAATATCCTGCCCGAATGTTTTCATCAGCACACACAAGCATGGACACCTGTGAATCTATCGATTCCAGTGAGAAAGTAATAATGTTCCACACGTCACAGATAACGTGACAGCCACTGGCTGCCTTTGCATCTTGTATCTTCTCTTTGTATTTCTGTGTCATTCATGACATTTGGAACTGAAGGGACTCTGATGCAGAGGACCAAATGGAACCCACCCGAGGGTGAATGGCCAGGAGTCACTTGATTGATCTGATTTACAGAATCGTTCTAAGCAGGCATACCTTTCATGTACCAGAAGGGGGAATAAGGTTTGTCCCCTCTGAAACTCATATGGAGATCTGATCCCCACTGCAGTGTGGGAGTGTTGGGAAATGGAGCCTTTTAGAGGTGATTGGGTCATACAGAGGGATTAATGAGTTGTTTCAGAGCCAGGCCGCCTCTGGTGTTTCTCTCTTGCTCACGCCCACTCACTCTTCCGCTTTCAACCATGAGTTGAAGCAGCACAGGCTTTTTACCAGAAGCCCAACAAATGCCAGTATCATGCTCTTGGACATCTCATCCTCCAGAACCACGAGCCCAAATGAGTGTCTATTCTTCATAAATCAACCCAGTCTCTGATACTGTGTTACAGTAATACAAACTGAAATCTTGGCAATAAAAAAGCAGATTCTGAAGGGTAAATTTCATATTAACATGACAGCAACCTTCATGTTTCCTTAAGCAAACTTCATGTGGGAGGCATTCAGTAGGCTGTTTCCAGTTTGGTCTACTGCAATCCAAACCTTTTTTTTTATATAACGCTATTTCATTACTGGTTGTACGTTCTTATGTTGATTTAAAGTCTCATTACTGTGCCCCCGCCCCCTGGGAAAACAAAACAAGATTTCTTCAGTCTTTATTAAACAAAAAGCCTTTGGTGTCCCTACTAAAATTCAGAGAGCTATCTTTGGACTGTAGCAAGAAATTGGCTGATTTGAAATTCACTCTTCATTCTAGAAATCTGAGCTTAGAAAGCTGCTTTTGTTCAATGTCTTCAATTGCAGGTACATGGAAGTTTACCAAGCGGCCGCTGGGTGTCAAGGGTAATTCTAGCAAGTCTGTATACAACATCGTGAAGGTGAGGTAGCTTTTGTATTCTCCAGCCTGATGGAGGATTAATCAAAACCAGCAAAGGAAAAGCATCAGGGAGGGGATGTGTCTTGAAAAGTCAAAAGATTTATGATTTGTAGCAAAGACCAGAAGATGGATGAAAGGGATGAAGAATTTGAAGCAGGTAGTTTAGTTATTGGACTGACATTGTCAGTGAGAAGACCTGGCTGATGACAATGAGAGAAGTGACATTTGTAGTTATGGTCTCCAGTGTCTGTCGTGCGTTAGCGGAGTGTGGAATGTGCACATGGTGTAGCTTTCACACTGATTGTCAGGGCCTAAGGATGACCATGGGGCACTGAAAGGAAAAGAAAATTGTAAAGATGAGTTACAGTTCCTTGAGCCACTCCTTCCTGGTGCATAAACTCCAGTGATTTTGATAGTTTATTGTGTGGACTGTGTCACCATTAAGAAACCTAGATTTATTCGTATCAAAAAAATTAATGAGTTAAAATTATTCCCACATTTTACAAATATCCTGTTGGACCCTGTTCTTTACAGAGGAAAAGGATCACTAAGAGTGTTAGAAAACTCTTCTGGTTCTCAACATTTCTTTGTTTCATGAGAAGAGATATTTTAATAATTTTATTAGTCCTACCTGCTGCTTACCTACAAGAAATCCACATCTCCTCTAAACTGTAATTTGGTAAAAAGAAATTAGTTTCTTTTTTTAATAATCATTTTTTCCAGTTATAAATATGCTGGAAAGAAAAGTACTGGCTGTCATTATAGGAAGAAGTTGTGAAAAAATGAGTTACTTTTATAAAGGGGCATTTGGACTCATTTAAAAATGTAAATTTAATTCTACAAACTCCAAAATACATTTAACACGAGGGTTGAGTTTGATTTGGTGTTTCTTCTCCTTCTCCTCCTCCTCCTCCTCCTTCTCCTTCTCCTTCTTCTTCTCCTCCTCCTCCTCCTCCTTCTTCTTCTTCTTCTTTTTTTCTTTTTTCCATTTTTCTTCTTTTAATAAAAAAACAAAAACTTTGGGAGGTTGTTACCCACATAATTTTTCTGGGAATTGATGTCTTTAATTTATTTTTCTGTGAAGTTTAAAAATGCCTGCTCACTTAGTGTTAATATTAATTTAATATTCATTGATTACTGGTATTTCCTTCAGTGTAGATTTTTACCAATGCCAGTCAAAAGGCATCAAATACATTCCTTTCCTACATATGACTCACAAGAGTAAAGAATGAAGAGTAATAACACTGTGTTTCTAATAAGCTTCTTATGTGGATTTATTTTAGAGAAATGTGAGAAAAAGAAAAATGGAATAAAATGAAGATATGAAGGGAATCTGTGTTATGGCTGGATGTTAGACCCTTCCGGGACCTCAGGGAAAGTGATACTGAAGGTTCACTGTAAAAGGAGGGGAAGAAAGTGGGCAGGAGGCAGGAGGACGATCAGGAGGAGGAGGAAAAGTCAGGCCTTCTCAGCCATCCTTTCCCGGAATGTAAGAGGAGCAGGGAAGCACGGGTTGGAGAATACTGAAACTGACCCTGTGTGTGGAAGGCTCAGGATCTTGCTACAAAGTGGAAAAGAGCTCGTGAATTGCAAAGTAACTTATTTAGTCTATTTTTTCCAAAACTTGTTTTAAGATTAGCCAGGGAGGGCTAACATTTTCTAGATAAAACTTTTACAGCCTTGTTTCTTTCTGGTTGTTCTCTCTCCCCCAACGTCCCTTCTATTTTTGTCCATTATCTGGAAGAAACTATCTGTTTGGACTAATGACCAGGTCTCTGCACCAGTGGCCTCATTTTTCCCAACTCTTTCCCATACTTCTCTCCTCTTTTAAAGAACATTCGCCACTTTGTGATGACTTGTGCCCCCCAAAATGGGACAAAGAGCACAGGTCCCCAACACATATCAAGATTTGCAATCAGTCCACACCTTCGCTCTTTGGCTGGTTAACATCTTCTTCCACACAGGTAGAACCAGATGTGGGTTTTTTTGTTGTTCCTAAAGGTTGACCAGAAAACACCTAGAATATGCTAATTATTTAACACTGTTTAATTTCTTTTAATCAAATCTATACACATTTCATTTTTTTAATTTAAAGATGTTGTTGTAATAGTTTAAAACTCTAGATACAATATAAATTATCAATAATTAATAACTTCTCAGTGATTTTTTTCAAGATCTTTGTTCCCATCTAAAAAACTTGGAATCCCTAAACAGCAACCATCTTTGGAGTAAGTACTACCCAGTAATTTAGAAGTGGGGGGAAAAGTCACATATTAGAAAAATAGAACTTAACTAGGGAAAGTGACCAATCTATAATGTAGCAGAGCAGACATATCAATGGGAAAAGTTTAATTGGTGAGATGTAGACTTTTTAAGTCCAAGATCCAGAAAATAAGGAAAGAGCAAGGTGTTATCCAGTGCAAAATAAAAAATAAAAGTGTGCAAAAATTTTTTAAAAAGTATTAATAAAAAGAGAAAAACAGTTTTATGTATCATCATTTTAGGAGTCAAGAAAACCAAAACCTGAAACACAATGGACGTTGTACATAGACATCTGAAAGAGGAAGGACTCTGCCATCAGAAGGAAGGTACGGCTCTGAGCTCAGCTCGTAGGGCAGCTCCTCACAGACGGAGCTGAGACGGGGCAGTGGAGAAGGGGGTCAGGCACATGCCACCGAACAGCACAGTGTATGTGAGAAAGGTGTTGTTCTGAGATTTCGTGGTGGTGCCAGCATCATGCTGCTGGCATGCACTGTTCCATACGTGTTCTGTCATGGGTGAATACGTGATTATGCAACACATGATGGTAGCATATAAATGATCTTAAGAAAACTGCTATCTGAAGGGAGGAAGTTCCGATCATTTCAATTGTCTGTAACTGTTTCTTTATTAAGGACTCAATTTGCTATAGAAATTTTCCATTGGACTGTAGAGATGCCAAACTAATCATATATGCAATAAAGAACTAACAATGCCCAAAGAGGACTGAGAACAAAAAAATTTAGATTTTCCAATTTGCAACAATGTTTTGGAAAAAAATTAACCAAATATTAACTAAAATAGTGCACATAAAAGCTTATCATAAAGCATGAAGTTATCAACAAAAGGACATGCTATTAATAAGATCAAGTAATTACGGAATTAAAATGAAGAAATTTTGTCTCCTGGCCTTATAATCTTATATTATAAAAGCAATATTATACTGAAATAGTAGGACTCAGGCTGCTTATTGTCATTGAAAACAGATTTAAAAACTTCTATTGCTCTGTTTAGATATTCTTGGAAGTGTTAGCTCACTCTAGACACTAACTTTTATTTTGGTGCAGAACTACTTTTTTCAGAACTATTTAAAGCCATATTTACGTCTGCATGTAATTTTATGTCATTATTTGTGTAGGCTTTTTACAAGTACCTCTAATAAGACTACCCCATGAAGTTACACAGATTACTATGCTTTTTATTCTTCATTAACTTGTTTTCCATTGTAGTGGTTATGGCCCTACTTTTTTGTTTCATATTTATAGCTTTCCATTCCTTGTGAACATTATCCCTTTTAACAATCTCTGGAGGTTTATGCTTAATTTTTGCTGCCAGTTTTTAACTCTAATTTCTGAAAGTCTGTGGAACCTACCTTCATTCTAGATTTTCATTTTTTGGCTATTGAAAGGAATAAGAAGTCAGAGTTCCTTTAAGCTTCTGACCACTCTCATTTTACTAGACAGTCTTTTCCTGTTCAGTTTAGATGTTTTGATTTCAGCTTCCAGAAGGAAATTTAAAAAAAAAATAGTGTGTAAGAGAGCACACAGCTCTTGCAGAGTAAGAGCCTGAAAACTGGTTAAGAGAAAATCTGCCCCTAGACACCCTGACTTGGCAACGTGAGTCCTAAGCCAGCCCTCACCCTGAGCTCTGGTCCGATTGCTCCATCTTCCCGTGTCGGGGCTTACTTACCTTCTTTCCTGACTTACAGCTGTCTTAGCCTTCTTTGTCCTTGCTCCTAACACCCCATCTTCTAGTTCCCATCTCACCCTTCCTTCACAGACCCTGGTCCCATCCATCAAACCAGCTATGTGATACTGTCCTCTCCAGATAAACCCAAGGATGGATAAATCTCAGCTTCCTTCTGCTTCTCCAGGACCACGTGTGTTGGCCAGACCTCCCTTCCCGGACTCTGGTACCAGAATGTTGTGGCGAGAAGAGCGTCAAACTTGAAATATAAACAAGGTTTGTAATGATGAATAAAAATGACACAAACCCTATTTCCCTAGATCTTCACTGTAGTGGGACAGCCAAGCACATAAACAGACAAATAAAAGCTGACAACTTATGCAAAAGGCTTTACCAGCAAGTTTTATAACTATCATGGTTTTGTGATGACTAAATTGGGAGCTCAGTTGCAAGGCTTGCCAGAGAAAAGGGAGAAATAAAAATATGAAACTGCAGGAAGAAATGTAGTATTCCTTCAAAAAAATAAGCCAAGTACTAGATTTTACAGAACACTCAAGTTCACTATTGTGAAAGGACTTTAAATGTAGGTGCTATACTTCCTCTCCTCTTGAAGGAAAAGGAAATGTATGATATATGTGTTATAAAAATAGTATATGTGTCAGGTAGCCAGACACTGGATGTTAAAGATTCTCATGGTTCCCCAGGAGCTGCCCCAACCATGTCCTAAGGATAAGGACAGCAAGAAGATAACAGCGTCTTCTGGGGTTGACATTAGCTCAGTGAAAGGAAAGGAAATAACTGGCTACCTGGTGTACTATGAAAATAAGAGATCCCTAAGAATTGGCATGATTTGCTGAATTTTAATTCAGGGAAGCTACTTAATCAGATGACCCTAGCAGTTATGGAATACAATAAAGGCGACCACTAAAGCAATGAGTATGTCCAGAATAACTGAGATCTTCGACCACTCCTCCTAGAGACGTTTTAGCCTGTTCTTAGTGGGGAGGACAGAAGAGTTATAATTTAAACCAACTAATTTTCTAACCCATGAAATGTTCCAGTAAATGATTTCATAGAGAGGAAATTAGACTTACCACCAGAATTAAAAGAAAGAGATAATTTGGGTTGTGATTTGTAACCGAGTCTCAGGCCCTCACATTCCTCACCCTTTCAATGCATCAGGAGCCCAAACATAAGCATAAAAATAAAAATAAAAATCCTAGGCATGGCCTCCACCTGCTGTCTCCATCCCAAGGAGCTCTGTGGAGTCGTGGGAAGAGCTCGGTGTTCTAGGGCTGTACGGAGTCCCAGAGCCACCACTCCAGGTTCCATTTCCTCTTAGGGAAAAGGCAGGCGTTGTCCTGACCTGAAGGCGCTGGCTAGGAACACACCATTGTCTTCTGAGGTCGCCAACCTGTTAGGCAGATCCAATCCAATCTCTTTTACAGCCTGGCTCCTGAGATATCGGAATTTCCCTGTGTTCTACCATTGGTCCTTTCTTTTTTTCTTTTTTCTTTTTTTTTTTTCTTTCTGGGTAATTTTATTCTTTTCTCTTTGTCTTCAAGATCTTTATGAACTGCCCCCAGCTGTTGAATCTAATTGTGTAACCTTGGGCAAGCGACTTATCCTTGCTTCCATTTCGTCAACTGTAAAATGAGAAAAGAGAAGTTCTCATGTGGAGGTTAAGATGGAAGAACAAAGCGGGTCTAAGTCTAAAGCTTGTAACAGTTGGTGCCCAATACATGTTAGCTGTTGTTCTGATCACGATCCTTACACCTGTCCAAGGCAGAAAAGGCAAGCTGTGTCTTCCACCCTTTCTTCCTTCCTCATCAACTCTAGTCCCTGGAGCTGTTGGCACCAACTGTTCACTCAGAAAGCCCCATGGCTTATTCCTGCTTCAAGCCTTTCTTTCCCCACAGTCTGCTCACCACAATGCAGGACAATCCACTGCAATCAGCTGACTTTCTATCTTACTACATATTCCAGTGCAAGTTTTCATGAGAAGACGGTGAGACCAGTGACCCGCACAACCAGCCAGAGATCACATGAGGGTCCATTGAATGCAAAGCCCTTGTCCCTCATTCCTTACTCTAAATAATCAAAAGTCCAAAAGAGCAAGCACACATAATCATATGGCTACATTCAAAATTCAGACAGATTTGTATTTGCAAAATGCAAAAACAAGCCAGGTATGGTGGTGCACGCCTTTAATCCTACCATTCAGGAGGCTGAGGTAGGAGAAGCGTTGTGAGTTCGAGGTCGGCTTGGGCTACAACTCGAGTGCAAGACGGGCCTGAGCTACATAGTGCGACCCTGCCTCAAAAAACTAGGGCCGGGAGTTCAGCTCAGTGGCTTAAGCGCCTGCCCTGGCAGGTGCAAAGTTGTGAGTTCAATCCCTGGTGCAGCAAAAAATAAAAAATAAAAAAAAGCAAAAACGATTTTACTACTCCCCCATCTTAAACCCTTCATCCATTTCCCACAGCCACCCAGGCACACCTGAACCCTGGAAAGTGCGCTTGCCACCCCACTGTAGGCAGGGAAGCGGGGTCCCTGAACACATGCTGCTCTCTCTTGCTCCAGGACCTCCTCCATGTGCTCCCCTCTGCAGGCAGGGATGCTGGCCCCACACTTTTGCCTGGAGGTGTGAAGACCCAAGGTGGCTGGCATTTGGGGGAAGTCTCCCTAAAACCCCTCCAAGGACCAACATACATGTGAAGCTGGTCTGGCTGCCTATACTAAGCCTTGCCACCCTTCAGCAGATGCAAAGCAGAGGCACTGTCCTAAGGCCTCCCGCTCAATGACTCTGTAAGGCTTCTTGCATAACGCTTATTACACCCGGTTATGAGTGCCAGTGGTTCACCTGACTCACTTCAGACTTGTAAATTCCTTGGTGCAAAGGAATGTGCACTGTTCCTCTTTGTCATGCCAGCCTCTGCAAGGAACTTACTCTTCAAAGGTACTCACTGAAACCTATTTAAATATGAACCAAATTCACAACGTAGCTGAAGTTCCCAGCACACTCCTATACAAATACTCAAGTAGTTCCCTTTCTTTCCCCTATTAGAAAACACCAGCTGGATAAAAATTCTCCTTCCTACAAATTACCCAGAAACTGTCAACATCTTTGTGTAAATAATAAAATGTGTGGATTAGGACTCTTGTTTTTCTATCTTGTTCACATGCACATAGGTACACACATGTGAACCCACACACACATACAAACACAAGACAGCCCCTTCTCTCTTAAAGTCCTTACTCTGCAGTCCAAATAACCAATTACAAAGTGAAATCAGATTCAACACATAGCCCTAATACTATTTATTAATGCCAATGCTATATATTTTCCTAAAATATGATTCATTTAAACTAACCTGGAAACTGTGAGCCCTACATCACATTATGAAGTGAGAAATTTAACATTTATAATATATATATTAAATATATCACAAATGTTGCACTAAGTATGCTATAAATATCACATAAATATATAAAGTAGGTTATCACCTTCATGATCAAATCCAAAGCTTGGAGGAAAAGTAAATGTGGTTGTAGTAGAAGGGGAAAAAAAGTACTGCTGATCTGCTGTGTCGAGCAAAAGATATCTATTTTAATCAGGACTTACAACAATAGAAATATGTGTAGCCAGGCCAAGTTTCTCCCTTCAAGAACTCATTCCAAGGCTCTCCCATGCCTCTCCTGCCTCCTGAGTCAGAAGAGGCTTCTGAGCCAAGGATGACTCACAGGACAGAGCTTTCTGACTGCCCCGTGACAGGAGGAAGCCTGCACCGCGGGTAAGAAGGAGCAGGGCCACCCCCACGAGCAGCCACCGGAGGGACCCGCATAAGCAGGAGTCCTTTGCAGGCTTTCCCCACCCCGCCCCCAGTACCACTGCAGGTGCTGTTGGGATACAGCTTTCTGAGACTGCAGGATGTCTTGGTATGAGCTTAAACACTGAGATCTGGAAGGAAGTCCACTAGTGATTTATAAAGTTCCTATTAGAGATCTTTGGGGGATAAGGATTATCAGAAAGAAGAAAGAATTCAACAAGTTTTCCAATGACTAGGGCCTAGTCCTCCCACTAAAGAACCAGAACTATTCCAAGGTAAATAAGAAAACATTCTTGAGAGTTAGAAGGCCTGGGTGGAGAGCCAAGTCCGATATGAGCTATTTGTCCTTGGACAATTAACATTTCTGAGCCTCGGTTTCCACAGAGGCCCCTGAAAGACCTGACCAGCTCTGACGAAAGTCAAGTGAGATAAAGATTGGAAAGCACCTGACTCAAAATAGGTGTGTAGGTGATTCCAACTCATCCTGGAGATATTTATGGAGACCGTGATAGGGAATGGACAGTCGGTGACAGTTGTAACCAGTGCAGTCCCTCTTACATTTTTGTGTTATGATTGAAGGAGAAATGCAAGTAAGAACCTTAGGCTGTGATGAAATAAATATTTTTAAAAAGTAAAGTATCATTTTTCTATCAGGGAGCTATCTCCTTTTATTGAGGACCTCCCACAATATCTTAAATATTTTTTTATGCCACTGGACTCTCTCCTAGCTTACAACCAACTTAGCTCTTGCAGTGGGTCTCTCGCCATTGCTCCTCCTGAGAAACTAAAGCACATTCTACTGAAAAATTTTTAAGTTACTAATTACCTCATGCTCCTTCAAATTTTAGTACATATAGTATTTTACTATATATATATAAGTATATATAATTTTAGTATATACATATTTAGTATATATAATTTTAGAATATACATACTTAGTATATGTAATTTTAGAATATACATATATATATATGTATATATGTAATGCATTAGAATTAGTTGCATTTCAAATGTTACTTTCAGTTGGCCTGATAAGTCTTAGGGGGTGTAATGTACATATTAAGAGTTCATAAAGGGGATCATTTAGTCACAGTGAGAACACATCAAATAAATGCTCCTAAGAGCAGATTTGTGTGTGTGTATTTGTGTGTATGTGTGTGTGTGTATTTCTGTGTGTGAGTGTATTTGTGTGTGTGTGTTTCTGTGTGTGTGAGTGTGCATATTTGTGTGTATGAGTATGTGAGTGTGTAATAACAGCAATGAAGACCAAGTAAAGGTAACAAATGAAATTTCCTCCAGATGAAGTGGAAACCAAGTAAAAGACATGCTTAAGGAAAAAGAGTGCTTCCTATTTAGCACCCTATCCCCACCCTTTAAGGGTATTTCTTAGCAGAGTCCCCTCTCCTGTCACGTGGCCAAGTCACACTTAAGTGAATGCTTCCTTTTGGTTCTGTTTTCACACCGAAAGACATTCTTCATAGTTTCAATTTCCCAGAAGACCTGATGGTAAGGGCACTGATGACTGAAATTGAAGGCAAGAACGTCACTTGGACCATAGAAGTCCAGTAAAGAGCTATCACAAGTGGATGAATCAGGATGTCAGCTCAGGCCCCTGAAATCTGCATTTCCATGAATTAGCGTTAGAACCAGTGAATTTGCTGGTAAACAATAACTTAGAAAGTATGGTCCTGCCTACAATTACTATTGTATCTCTTACCAGTCTTTGAACATAACCCTTTAAGGAAAAAATTGTAACTGAGTTTGGTGTTGACCTAAATTATCTTTATTGTAATAGTTCTTGAATATTTGCATGTCATCTAGATGATTCATAATATGTATATATTAATTTGCATTATTGAAACAGAGACATTTGTAAGTTCTGGTAGAAGCACTCTGGGTCTTTTTCCACTACTGAAAAAAGACCAAGTTTCAGAAATAGTGTTCTTTCCTCTCATCATACGACCCTACCTGTACTTCCATGAATGAGCTGTGCTCTCCCATCTGTCCCGTGTCCATGTGTCTGAAGTGTACTTCTGTCCGTCTCTCTACTTGACTCATCTTACTTTCTACTTAGCTTGGTCATTACCCTTGCAGGGCAGACCTCTTCCAGAGGCCGGCTTCCTTCTGGTGCTAGATAAAGCATCACCTTGTGTGCCCAGGAGCACCACGAGTCCCTAACTTAGCATTTACAGCACCACGGTGTTGTCATTGCTTACTTGTCATTATTGCCTCCCCTCGACTGCATGATTGCTGAACAGCGGGCTGTGTCTTTCATGCATACTCATGAATATCCTCCACTTCTTTTCCCTTTCAAAGCTGTCTTTAACACACATTCCCAAAAGATAGGAATTGATAATTATTAACTCTCTTTTCTTCCTTCGTGTTTGTTCTGATCTTACTTTTGCAAGTGTAAAGATGCAAGGCTCAGGCATAAGGCAAATTCTCCTTTTCCCAAGCTTTTCCTGTGAGCTCCTTACTTCTCTAACCAACACCCAAATTCCAGCTTCTCTGTGTCATCTCGTCAGCCTCACCTTCTTGCCCTCTATCTGAACTGATGCACTGCCCTAGGTTGCTGCATCCTCTTCATAGGAAAAAATCCTATCAAGTAATGAGCAGTATCTGAGTCACTGGAAAAGATGGGAAGGGTTCCCTCAAACTTGTTTCCTGATGGCTTCGCACCTTCTCAACTTGATTTTCATGAAGACATTTGTTTCTGCTCCCAGTCTACTGGTGTCCTCTATGTATCCAATCTTATTCACTCTGTTCCCCCTAACTTAGCCATACAGGGCTTTTAAAGAAAAAAAATGAATCACTACCATAGAAACAGACAACAAATATAACTGAGACATCACTGTCTCATCTAAAGAGACAGCGTGGAAAAGGGTGGTATATTAGTTTGTTAGGATTGCCATAGCAAAGTACTACAGATTGGGCAGAAAGTACAACACAAACGTATTTTGTCAGGGTCCTAGAAACTATAGAAGTCCAAGATCAAGGTGCCAGAGGGGTTTTGTTTGTTTGTGAAGCCTCTGCTTCCCTTGGCTTGTTACTGGCCACCAGCTCCCTTTGTCTTCCACTGAGGATCTCTCTGCACATGCAACATGTCTGCTGTCTGTCTATCTGTGTCCTAATCACCTCATGTTATATAGACAGTGGTCACTAGGTTAGACCCCAGCCTAGTAACCCTGTTTTACTTAATCACATCTTTAAAGACCCTATGTCAAATACAGTCACAGTCTGAGATAGTGGCGGTTAGCACTTTAACACATGATTTTGCGAAGATGTAGATCAGTTCATAACTGTATTTTCATTTGCTTACCAAATTCAGAAATTATTGCACATCAGAAACTTTGCTTGGCATCTAACAGCCTACGTGTCAGAAGCCTGGCGGGTTCTCACACCAACATACTGTTGGCTGTTGGCATCTGAGATGCCCCCTTCAAATTCGACTTCTTCCTTGGAGTCTGCCTTGCTCCAGTCCACAAGTCTCCTGCACGGAGAGTCAGGCTAAGTGGAACAGCCTTTTATTCCCTCTTCATTTCCCATGTGTTGGACTTGTCTCTTTTAGAATTAGAGACAGCAGAAAAATTGAAACTAGTTCATAAAGAAATCCTCCATTAAGAAATCAAGCACTGGGGAGATAAAATTTTACTAAGAAGATGCTCCTAATAATATGTATGAACATAGAGGCAGATAACACCATCCCAATCATCTTTTTTTCTTCATCTCCTCCCACTCTGCTCTGACCTGTCCTAGTTCTCCCAGCTTCCATATTTAAAGACTCTCTCATTCCAATACCTTCCATCTAAAACACTCTGTCTTCATTCTCTCTCTTACTACTGCTCACTGGAGTTAACAAGAAACTCAAATAGTAAACCTGTTATAGATGAGTTGTAAGTGGAATCTGGAATGTCCACCAAAAACTGATGTGTCAAAGACTTGGTCCTCACCCCTTGGGTCTACTAGAAGGTGGGGTAATCTTCAGCAGGTGGACCTTGTGGAAGAGAATTAGCCCATCAGGGTCATGATCTTGGAAGTAACAGTAGGACCCCCTCTCTCTCTCTCTCTCTCTCTCTCTCTCTCTCTCTCTCTCTCTCTCTCTCTCTGTCTCTCTCTCTCTCATTTCCTGGCCACCATGAGATAAGCCCAAAAGCAACAGTATCATCTGATCATGGACAGAAACCAAGCTGACATAAATCCTTCCTCCTTAAAAGTTGATTCATCTCATGAATTTTTTTCACAGTGACAGAAATCTAACACAGTTTGCTTCCATGATTTTTGGAAATATGGTTATCTATGCCCTTTAGGATCATTAACTGAAACCCGCTTGTGCACACCTTCCTAGTCACCTACAGATCCAGAAGCTCAGAGATGTGGAAAAGTGTTTTAATGCTTATGTGTTAAGGGTTCAAGCACAAGCTGTTTGCGTTCTGAACTGCAAGCTTCTAATCACAAGAACCTGCACCTAATTGCATCCCTGCATCTACTTGGTTTTTCGTCTGTCACTAAAGCCAGTGGAATCCTGATGAGCAAATACCTAGTTACAGGAAAGATGAGACAATTAGCAATATTATCAGAACTTACATGCAAATTAATTCTGTTAGGAAATACTGTTCATTCCTCACTAATTAGAATCCCTTGAGTATAACAGGTAAAAACAGTTACACAGTTTATGCTGGTAGGATGACATTTTGTGTTGTAATGGAAATAACATTATACATCCCAATAAAGTTCAAAAAAAAGTAATTAATGAGCTCAAACCCAGGACTAGGTAAAGTGAGAACTGTATCATCCCTGTCTTCCCTAATCTCTAGAAATCAAGAGAACAGAACTATCATTTAAAATGCAAAAGTCAGTTCACAAAATGCCATATTCCTTTCTCTTTTTAAACTAGAACTTGGAAAGAATAGAGAAAATTATTGAAATTAAGAGTTACGTGGAAAAAGAAAACATACAGCAGAGATACGCGAGGAGCCTGAAACCCTCATGAAAGTCATCCCAGATCATCCATTTAACCCTCTCTTCCAGCAATGCATCATGTTTGTGTGACTTTGGGCCAAGTATCAATAACATTCAAGTTGATTTATGGTGGTGACAGGTTTTTGGTGAGAACTGATGATGAAAGTCAAGACAAGAGAGTTGGGAAGGAGAAGTCTCTGCAGACGCAGGGGCGGGCTGGCCAACATCCAGAAGTGAAAGAGAGGCTGCTCTCTGAGTGTCCAGGATCCTGAAGAAAGGCAAAAGTGACCGACAGACCATGAGTCTGGCTTTGCTCTCAGTCCATAATTTGCATCTGTACAGCATTTGGAACAATTCTTTGGGGGCCAATTCATCCAAAAAATTTACTTTCCCTGTTTTATGTAGATGCATGTCTATTGGATTTGTGAAGAATGAGATTATTTTTTGGGTACTGGTTGAAATATGTCCCCTGGATTTATAAAAAGTGGTATACTTCAAAGGTGGAAGTCAGAAATTCAAATACAGAACCTATTTAGGAATCTGGAATGAGGTCATATGGGGGCTGAAGAGTGAATCTCTCTGAGACATCTTTGTCAGAATAGGCAGGCCATGCTCTATTATCTACATGAACCACTTCTCAAAATTTGGACCAAAGCAATATTAAGCCCATAAATAAATATAAGATGTGAGGCTGTCTTTTCAGTTACACCTTCTACGTTAAAGAGGATCATGAACACTGATTCCTAATCACCTACAAATAAGCTAGCACCTCCCACAGCCCCACCTACACTGAATTATGCTCTAAGTTAGAAATAAACATTGGGAGAAGTTGGGGATATAAAGATTGTCAGGTGCTTTGCTGAAATCAAACTTTGTGTCTCTACTTGAAAAGCATTTTCTCTCTCTCTCTCTCTCTCTCTCTCTCTCTCTCTCTCTCTCTCTCTCTTCCTCCTTTGCTCCCTCCCTCTCTCTCATCCTCCTCCACTAATTTACTCTAATCCCTTACTTTAGCCCAAAGTGTAAATCATTTCTGGCAGATTTTCTGGCAGATTTTTGTCTTAAAGGAGTGAGCTCCATTGTGCTGGGAGCCAGATCCCTATCTTGGTCCATCCTGAATCAAAACTCAACCAGGATTTCACCCAGCCTCAGTATGTTCCCACACCAGTCACTTGTTCTCTTAGGGAATGCACCCAAACCCAGGTAACTTCTGCTACCGTCAGATGTTCAGACTTTTATTGATGTACCCACAAGCCTCCTCTTACTCTGTTTTTGCTTTAGTCGATAATCCTAAACCCATCTTCCCTACCACTTTGCCCTCTTGCAAAGTATTCATTCAAATTACCGACCAAGCCCAGCTGAATTACCTCACCACAGGGTTTTCTACCAAATTATTAGTGTGTGAAATCACCCTAAGTATCATTCTAGGCCTAAGGCAATTAGGTGGACCCATGGCCATTGGAACAATGGTCTGTGGAGGCATTTTCCCAAGCTCATTCCAAAGTTTCAGTTGAAATCCTGGAGCTGCCAGTTCCGTGTCCTTCTCTCCACTTCGACTCTCAGGATGTCTCATCCTGTGGATCCCTAAGGGCACACAGAGGTGGCTCACCCTTGTCGTAGCTCTCTGTTGCATTATGACCATTTGGTGGCACAGGCTTCCCCTCTGGACCCCTCCTTAGCCCTCGCCATTACACCCTCCGGAAGCCTGGTTCTGCTGCCAAAAGGCTTGCAGGGAACCTTGTTCTCAAGTACACCCTCCTCTGGATTTCCCCAGATGACATAACACCCTGTGCAATTCAAGGCGAGTCTATTCCTTCCCCACACACACTTCGCTCATTTGTGTGAACTTCCAGCATCTCTCCCCCACCTCATCAGTTTCACATTCCTGCCTACCTCTCGATACCCATGCATTGGTAGCTGACATCTTTCTCATTGCTCATGATCATCGCTACCATCATTACATTTGAAACTAAAGCCCCTGTGACCCAGGTGGGCCATGACATGTTATTCAGGCTGACCAGTGTGAGCAGCCAGGCCAGGGTAAGAAACTGAAGACTTGAGATGTTGCGGTGTGTTTCCTGCATCTTTCTGCTTGCCGTTGAAAGTCAACTTTGTTTAGTCTACCAAAGTCTTCTCCATGCATGGAACAGGGCTCAGATGCCTGACAGCCGTGTGCTTCTCTTATTATGTCTCACTTTTGGCTGCTTGAAAATAGCTGCTTCTCTCCAAGTTGTCTCCCAAAGCAGATTTCAAAAAGTGCTATACCTCAGCTACTCAAGAGGCTAAGGCAAAAAAGATGGTAAATTCAAGACCAGCTTGGGTAAATTAGCCAGACTCTGCCTCCATATAAAATTAAAAAGGGCTGGGATTGTAGTTCAATGGTAGAGTCGCCTTGGGTTCAATTGCTAGTACTGAAAAAAAAAATGCTCTACTTTTAGTCACTCCAGAGTACAACTGCTCCTTGATGTATAATGGAGTTATGTACTGATAAACCTACATTGAAAATATTATAAATTTAAAAGGCATTTAATATATCTAATCTGCTATACATCATAGTTTAATCTAGTCCACCTTAGCCATGCTCAGACTACTTCCATTAGCAATATCTTCAAACACCAAGACTTGTGTGATGAAGTTTTCATGCCTCCTGGATTAGTTGAGCACAGTGTACTACGTGGTTAGTTCATCGTCTTCAAGGTCACTTGGCTGCTATGTGAGCTGCAGCTTGATGCCACCCCACATGTCAAGAGAGGATAGGACCAAATATCATTATCCCAGGAAAATATTCAAGTGAAAGATTCCAAGGATGGCTTCGACTGCACGTCTATTTCTTTTGTGCCATCATAAAGGCAAAACTCACAAAATTGATCTTCCATGAGTCAAGAGCCTTCTATACTCCACAACCTACTGACAACTTCCAACGATGACAATGCACAAATCGCTTTCACTTTTTCACAAAACCATCACCACAGTGCATCTGGATCTGAAAAACATCTCTGGTTATGTCTTACAAGAAATTTCTGCAAGTAAAACACAAGGTCAAAGTCTTTGACTGTTCATAGCGTTTGCCACATAATGGCAGCTTGCCTTGTAGAGAGGCTGTAATGATTCACATTCCACCCTGCAGAGTTTGAATGTCTCACCACACCCTTGTTCTCTGTATAGTTATTTCAACAGATCTTTGCAGAGCGACCAACCCAGCAAGGAGATATAGGATTATGGGACATTGGTCTAAGTCCAGGAGAAGAGTTGCTAGCTTGCCTGATATGATAAAGGCTTTTATTTTAAGTATGATAAAAAGCAATTAGTGCTATAAAAAAGTAAAAGCAATAAGAAATTCCAGAAAAACAAGGGACAGCCATAAAAGACATATAATCATAAAACATTACAGGACCTTATTTATATGGTCACAACCATGAAATGATTTAAAGCGATATCCTTACCTGGGTAGGAGGAGAAAGAGAAGAGAGTGTCCTGTGAGAGCCAATCCTTCATCTGTTACTGCAGACCCTGAGGTATGAAACTGATCAAGGAGGAAAAGTAATTTAATCACTCCAGGGAGGGAAGATAAACAGGAGAAGAGCAAATATGAAGAATAGAACTGATGGTATGGAGAAGGCAGGAAGCTTACTGATTTTTAATGAATCTTCTTTAATCAGGAGGACTTGCACTTTGATTTTAAAAGGGTGCCAGTATTCTAAAATGTAGAGATTATTCAAGGTCTATCAATTTTTAAAATTTTTATTACTAGAGGAAGATTATTTCCATGAATCTATCACAACCTTGTGATATTTCTTTAGTCACCTGCCTGTTAATGTTCTTTGTTGCCTAAGAGATATTACTGGTTTGGTTATTGATTTGTATATGTGCTTTTTTTAATGTGTTTGTCTGCATAGTTACTAAAATATTTTATCCAATTGACTGTTTACTTCGCAATTTGTTCCTGATATGGAACAAATAGACAAATATGTCAATCTTTACCTTTCAGTACAAAAATGCCCAAATTAGTTAAACATTCACCAGTGTTTCTTTATTTTTAAAGGTTTAATAATTTTATCTTGTTTAAAAATTTATCTTGATATCTAATGTGTTTTACTGATACAATAAGCACTTATATAGAGCATACTATATACCAGATCCTATTATAAACTTTTATTATATAATAATTCAGTTAATGAAATATGAGAGGAAAGAGTTGCTTGATTATTTCACCATAAAGAACACATTTTCTTACAGTATTTACAATAAATTCTCTACATATGATTCTGACTCCATTTGTTTCAGGTCTATCTTTTTTTTTTCAGTAAAATCACAGGACTTCACTAAATGTTATTTTACAATATGGCTTATATGTAAAAGAATAATTTTTCCCATCATTTTAATTTTAAAAATTATTAGCCATTTTTATCCACTTCCTCTTCCAGATGATCCTTGGACTTTTTTTTGTTAAACTTCAAAATAAATTCCACTGTAACTCCAACTGGGAGTTTGTTGCATCCACAAATTAATTGAGACATATTTACATGTTACAATGCTAATTTGTCACATCGGTCAATTTTATATCTTTCTAATTACATAAATCTTTTTAAAATCCTAAACTGCTAAGTTTTAGTTTGCCAGTGAATCCTCATTATCTCTAAGAGTCCATCAGCTGATGCTCATACTAACATTATATCATGCCATCTACAAATAATGACAAGTTTACATCCTTGCCTTCAGGAATTATGCTTCATATCTACAATTTAATGCATTCGGCCTACTGAATAGGGGGACAGAGATACTAACTACACATTTGAAAGAAATACAGCAAGACCTATGTTAAAAACTATTGTTTAACCAAAACCATGGGAAAACTCTATATCATCAACATAGAATATCACCAAAAGGAATGTAAAATCAATCTAAATTAGTCATTGTAATTATCATCACAGACAGTACCGAACTCACCATGTTTCAACTTACTATTTTTTGGCTCTACAGGAGCAAAAAGCAATACGCATTCACTGGAAACTACACTTGGACTCTTGAATTTGGATGTTCTTCTGGGTCTGTGATGTGTGACCCAGTCCGCTCTTCTGCTGGGCAGTGGCAGTGACCACAGCATCCAGTCAACGCTGAGGTCATGATGGGAAACAGCTTTGCAGTGTCGCAGAGCTAGGATGTTCCGGAAGTCATGTATGCTGACTGCACTTTCAATTTACCATAATACTCAACTTTGGATAGGTTTCTCAATGTGTAATTCCTTTGTTAGTCAAAGAGTACCTGTATAATTTTACCATTTTTAGTAGTCTCAGTTTTAAAACTTGATAGTATGTCCAGATGGGTAATTTTTCGGACCTCTCGAGTCACAGTATTGCTGCACAATCATGACATTAAATGGATGCTCAATTTCAAGGTCAGCGGGAGGAGCTTAGCTCCACCAGGAAAGGTCCTGCTGATGAAAACGTGGTCAACAAGTTTTCCTTCCTCTCTACCAGTACCAAGGGAAAGGTATTTTTTTCTTTTGTACTTGTGATTGAACCCATAACCTTTACTCTGAGCTAGATCCTCAGCCCACTTTTTATTTTTTGAGACAGGATCTTGCTGAGTCACTAAATTGCCAAGACTGGGCTTAAATTTCCAATCCGCCTACCTCAAACTCTCAGAGTGCTAAGATGACAGACGCGTGCAAGGCGCTTTCTCTTAAGCTTCTATCTCTGAAACTGCGGGCAATGGCGGTGACGCTGTTTCAGCCAAGATACACTCACTGAATGTGTGTGCACTGCGACCGCGAGGTGCTTTCTGAATACTTTCAAAACCACACTTCAGATTTGATTTCTAATATATTTCACATTCAGATAGATCACTGGATAAAAATATATTCTCAATCTTTGTATCTAGAAAGGCTGCAGCTGAATGGAATCAGTTTTGAGGAAGCCCAAGGAATCTCTGAGTTTTCCTTTGCATTTTAGTTTTCACTGCCCACATACTAATTGTAGCCTTGTTTTTGTTTCTTTGTTTTTGTTTTTGTTCTTTCAGAAGCAGAATTCTGGAAGTATTTTCATAGCAAGAATCGTGTAAGAAATATTAATACTCTTAAGACTCATAAATTTCATTATTTCATTGTTAATTTCTTGAGCAGGTTCCAAGTAGTTTCAAATTAGTTTCTCTGGGAAAAAAAGTGTTGGTGAGCAACACGTCCTTTAGACAAATAAAGTACTGCAGTAAGCAGTATGGAGACTTTATTTTGCTCAGTTAGCCTTTTCACACGTGCTAGCTGCTTTCTCGCCTTTTTAAGACATCACAAACCAGGTATAAATGTTCTCATAGTTTAACTTCGATTAAAGAATAGGAATTGAGGAGTCCTGTGATCTTTCCAGGGTAGGTTAATTTTGTTAGTTTTTGCACCTTGAAGTAGGTAAATCTAATCCAGCATAAATCCACTATGATGCCAAACTTTAAAGGATTTTTAAAAGGTTCTGCTTGTCCCAGTGACTAACATATATGATATGAAACACATTTAGCACAGGTATGTTAGTCAGCTTTCCATGTCTGTAGCAAAGCATCTGAGAAAATCCACTTACAAAGAGAAAAGTTCTTGTTAAGTCTGGTTAAATCTATTGTTTTGAAGTCAGTAACATCATATTAGAATCATCAAATGTATTCTTGGGTCCTCGTTTTCCTCTTATATTCCTTGTTCAGCAAGATTTTGGCTCATGGTTTGGAGGTTCTGGTTCATGGTCACTTGATATTGTCCCTTTGGGGCTTGTGGAGAGTCAGTTTGTCATGGCAGGGAACATGTAGTGAAAGAATCATTTGTCTCATGGTGGCCACAAAGTGAAAGAGAGATGAGAGCGGGTCCCGTAATCCTCTCCAAAGACTCGCTTCTTCTAGTGGCCTGAGACCTGCTACCAGGCTTTACCACTCTAAATTTCCAGCTTCAACCTGGAGCCAGGGGCTGTGCACCAAGTTTTTAAAACATGGGCCTTTGAGGGACATTTCAAACTATAGCAACAAGGTGCTTTTAATATATCAATAACTTTTTTAGCTAGGGATGGATCCCAGGGCCTAATGCATGCTAAGAACATACTCTACCGCTGAGCTACACCCTCAATCCTCAATAACTTTCGTCAACAGTAAATTGGAATTCGGAAAACATCTTTTAGTAATTTGTAAACAAAATGAAACATTGCATGTAGGAGTCATAGATAGTTAAAATCTAAATGGTAGTTCATCTTTAACTGTTAATAATCTTTTCCACTCTGTAGTTATCTTTTCAGCAAGATTTTCAGAAAAATATTTAGCCTTCGATGACTCAGAGATATAAGGAATTATCTTCTTAGAGCATTCTTGTTAAGTCTGGTTAAATCTATTGTTTTGAAGTGAGGAACATCATATTAGAATCATCAAATGTATTCTTGGGTCCTCATTTTTCTCTTATATTCCTTGTTCATTCTCTGCATTAGCACAATAAAACTTACTGAGATTCGCATGGTACCAACTTTTAGTGCATCACACCGCATGACCTCCTGGGGTAGTGCTGACATTCTGCCTGCAACACACCTTCTTCACGGACTGTGAAGAATTCCCACTCATGACCTGAAATGGTATTTTTTTCTATTGTGTTGTTATCTAATTTTTGAAAATAAGCCTTGGTTAGTTCAAACACAGTCTCAGGCAAAACTCAGCCAGCCTCACTCAGGACATGCTGGAGCAGATGGGGAGAGAACTGACAGTTTTGTGCCATTTCCTTGCCCTCTTGGAGATACACAGCTTTCCCTGGTCATAGCTGGAAGCACCTGGGGCTGAGCCCCAGCTGTGAACCCCATGCCTTGTCACTCTCTTGCTACTTAGGCTGATGGATCATTGCAGGAATAAGAGTATCTGGTAAGGAGGTGCATTTTGTGTTCAGGTGGCAAACATTCTCATTTTTTGTGGAAGTTTCTTAGGAAAGGGCTTAGCAAGACTAGCTGCAAAGCATCAGAATAACAGAAGTTAAGTTTAGATGTGTATCTGTTTTTACCACACACCTGTAACCATCCAGCCTACTAATAAAATGTTTCTACTCTTCTCAGAGATACTGTGCTTCCTGAGGTTATTTAGCAAATATAGTTTCCTTCAGTAGTTGTATTATACTAAACTGTAAGATTTCCTTCTGTCTTGTCTTTGAGGCCCAATATTGCTCTCACTGTTTTTGCTTTATTCTGATTGTTTTGCTTTATTCAGTATTCTACTTCGATTGGTTTTATTCTGTTTTGGTTTTGGTTTGATTTTGCTATACCTGATGGAGTGGAAAACTATTGTAAAGATAACAAGACACACTATAGTAGCTATTGTTTTCCTAGTATCCTACTTTGAAGTTCTGTACCAATTCTACTGCTTTGTTTTGATTGATTTTGTTCTGTTTTTGTTTTGTTGGACTTTACTACCCTCAAAATAAAATTTAAAAAATTATTTAAATTAAAAAAGAATAAATAAATAAATAAACTGTAAGAAACTATCAATATTGTATCATTTTAACCTATAAACATGGAAACTTCATAGGGTTTATATCAGTGTTGATTGTCCATCAGATATGATGGTAATCTATGTAGTCACATGACCTTTGACCAGGCACCATCTCAAAGATATCAACTGAGGCAGACGTTTATCTATGCAGTCTTTACAGCCAAATACATTACTAGTGGATTTTGGTCAACTGTAAGGCAAAATTAGTGTTCAGAGCATTCCTATGTATTACACAGTAACACTGGATCTCCTGATCTTGTTTTTGGTTTTAATGAGAAAGGGGGAATGCAGAGAGAGAGAGAGAAAGAGAGAGAGAGAGAGAAAGAGAGAGAGAGAGAGAGAGAGAACCTCTGCTCATTAGATATCAGATATTCATAAACAATTTGAATATGTCATTGCATATTTATTTTCTAAGAATTATTATCCCAAATGGTACTGAAATACTCTGTAAGTTATATAATTTGTGTTTTCTCATTAGATCTACTGATTAAGTATGCTAATTTGTTTCCTTCATTAAGCCATTGTTAAATTTCAGAAACAACCACAGCTGGATGTACTGGTTAACTTATTAAGATATATTTGTATTTGAATTGTAATTTTTAAAAAAATTTCTGAAGTTACGTTCAAAGATAAGATTCAAGTCAGAATTTTTGTGTTATTTATTCGCTTGTTTGAAATAAAAGTTTCATGTCTATAAAATGAATTTGATATTTTTTATTTTATTCTGTTCCATGGACAATTTATGTATGAAAATTTAACTGTACCTTGAACATTGGAAAGCTATAATGCTGTCCAGATCAATATTTTTTTTTTAGTTAATTATTTGAAAACTTTTTCAAAGTCTTCCAGAGTACTGGTGTTTTCAGAATTCTTAATTATGAAGACACTTTTGGTCATTCACATTGATCCAGGAAATTTGTCATTTTAAAAGTTGCTGTAAAACATATGCATAATTTTAAATATCTTTATGGTTTTCCTTTCTCAGACCAAATTTTCAACAGTACATGTGCTTCTTCTCTTGATTATATTTGCTACAGATTTAAACACTTTATTGTATGCATGTAGAAAATATCACATATTTTGTTTTCTGATTTATTATTTTGCTTTTACCTTGGTTGAGTCCATTGGTTGATTTCCTTTGGCTGGCTTTATTTTATTCTCTCTTCTAAATTCTTAGGTTAAATTCTTACTTCATTAAAAATATTTCTTAGTTAATGATAAAATCTCTCCCAGGTAGATCTTTGTCCTGGGGATATGGTCCACAGCTTTATGGGGATTGCAGTCTAGTTTGGATTGCACATATATCAACAGACCATGATAATTAATTGGGAAAAGTGTTCCAATAGCGGAAGTCCAAGGGTCTACTGCAATGTTTAGAATAAGAATTTAACCAGGTTGGGTAAAGTAGGGAGTTAGAAAAGTCTCACATGTAGAGACAGTATCTAAGCTCAGAGTAGGAATTAACCCGTCAAAGAAACAGAAGGTAAAACAAGGAAATCCAGAAGAAAACAACCCCTGCTAGGACCCAGTGTGAGAAAGAGCCTGACCCAGGATTTAGCAAAGGAGTATATTCACGTGGCTAAGGTGCAAAAAGCAACAAGAGACTGGAGTCTGGAGAGATCATCAACAAGCTTGACATTCAGGAGTCTAGACAGTGAGATGCCAAAGATGTTTTATTCTGAATAATGGTACAATCAGATTAGTATTTCAAAAGAGTACTTTGCTCTCCTGGTAGAAAATAGATTTGTAGTGAGAAGGCCAAGAAACAAATTAAAGGGTTGAGACAAAAAAAAAAAAAAAAACCAAGTAAGAAATGATGCCCTAAATGAGCCAAGCATCAGTAAGCATGGAAGGAAGGAGATGGATTAAGATGTACTTGGGAGGTAGAAAAACAATACACACTGGCAGTGGATCTAGTGGATGGGGTGAGCGAGAAGGAGGAAGAAAGTAATGAGGTTGGAGACCCCAAGGCAATCCTCCGAGTTAGGGAAGCAGGAGCAGAAACTGAGTCCAAAGAAGAAGAGGAAAATGGACTTTGGATATATGCACATTTAAAATGACGACAACGACAATGACGATGATGATGATGGCTTATTCCTTTTGTCCAATGCTGCCTACTTTGAGAATTATTTTTCTACCTTTTGTTTTGTGTGTATTAAAAATTATCAAATTGTTTTCTTTCCCTTCTACCTAAGATAGGGATTTTTAGCCTTCTTTACACACTTTTCATCCTTTTATAGCCACATTCTACTTTTTCTTTTTAAAATATGTCACATTATACCTGGACTATTATTATATAATTCTTATATTTTGCCTTTCATTTATCTTATCTTGCTTATTTTCCAATGCCCCTGTAGGAAAGTACATCTTATACCCTATTTAATATTTACTTACTTAATTTGCCGCAGTGATCTCATCAGAGGAATCTGATGTTATTGCAAAGATTATTTTTTCACTACGTGTGTTCTCTCTTCTTTTTTCCTTGACAGCTACATGCACTTTTCAATCACCAGTTTCATTGCTCATTGATGGTCTGTTTGTGACACAATTTATGTTCTAGTTTTACTCAAGTCTTGGAATGTTGGAGTGTGTATTAAAGTATTTTTCACACCAAAGTGAAAGTATATTTTCAATTTTCCACCACAGAAACTACAAACAGTATGATCTGATCATGAAATTTTCCTCTACAATTCTATAATTTGTTCCATTGTCCTTGATATGTAGGGTTTTGAAAGAATATTCTAAGATTAGTTGAGTTTCTGTTACTTTATAGGTGAACTTCTCTTCTTCCTTTTTCTTTCTCTTTTCCATTGGTCTCTCTTTCTCTTCCTCCTTTTCTTCTTCTTGAATAAAGATTGTGTATTTTTCTTCATCTTTTAAATTTAAAACTATTTGTTCTTGAGGATATTAATTCATCTTTGTATACCTAGATTCATGGCCTCCTATACCTGTGATTACTGAATCTAGCCAGCCATGGCTAAAGACATAAAAATTAAACAAACTTTAAACTGTCCTTACCGCACTTCCACCACTTTACTCTCAGTCTGATGTTTAACTGACATTGGCATAACTTTAAAAAGTCAGATTGGCCGCCTTACATTCCTGCAGAATTACCAAGGTCAGAAAGCTCTGGAAGGCCTTTATGACTATGCAGAAAGCCCACTAAATTAGAGTCCAACCAGAATTAGTTCTCTCTTCCTATATCTTCATAATGAATCAAACTAACTTACTTCAAAATACTCTATTTTATCATTTTTACATGGGAGAATTCAACACATTAATGGATAAAATGGAACCTAAACTTTACATTTCTTTTGTGATTTCCCTGAAACAAAAGCAGTGTCAAAGACACATAATGTGACATTAAAAGCTCTTTTGTTCTTTTTATTCTCTACCCTCACCCCTCTGTCCATAGGAGCAGAGTCTATCAGAAGCTCAAGAAATGTAGGAAGAAAGTAGAGGAGAAGGGGTTGGAAAAAGAATTAAGACATGTTCTGTACATGTACCAACTCCTCACAATGAATGTAATCATTATGTACTGTAAACTTACACTATTAAAAAATAAATTACCTATAAAAGAATAGAAGCCTATTTTTGTGAAATGTTTTTAATGAAATATAGGTTAATGATAAATCTAGGTCTAGAATTATAGTTGTATAAGCTTTCAATATTATTATATTATTTTTAAAAAGAATGCAGCTGTCATAATCATTCGATAAAGATTTACTGTAGAAAAATTCCATGCATATGTGTAGCGTATCAATAGACCACGTGACTTATTTATCCAACCACTTATTTCTCTTTCCATTACATTATATTTTCTCATACTGTAAAATGTTCTTGCAAAAGTTTGCCTCAAAAGCATAAATAAAACTTCATAATACAGTTATACAATAAAAAAGAAGCCTATGTTATATTTATACAATGTATTGAGAACTCACTCTTGTATCACTACCAGAGTTTAGGAGCAAATGAAGGGAGAACAAAACAAACTATATCGAATCAAACAGTACCTAGAAGGTATATCAGTTTGACCTCACACGAACATAGAATGTTAAAAAGATAGTCTGAAGTGCACGCTTACACAAACAGGTTTACACACAAGTGAATATAAAATACACTTACATCAAAGCCACCTGAGAGTGTGCCTGCATTAAACACAGCAATGTCTTCTCAGAAATTTAGAAGACAGAAGCAGCAGGTATCTCTTCTTGAGTGATACCTCAAGGTTAGTGAAATACTCATCCATGACACATCATCTGCATTAATTATTGTGACAATTGGTTTTACTTGTTTTATTGGCTTTTCAGCAAGATCTGTATCATTTATCGCTTTTATGGTACCAGTCTTTGCAATATTTCAGCCAGAAGAAATTTACTGCTAAGCAGTGTGCACTTGGTAAAATAATGGAAGTTCCTAACTAAGTTTTGTTGGCTATGACTCACTTTTCCTTTCAGTGGACTTTCATTTCATTTCATTTTTATTTTTATTTTATTTATTTATTTATTTATTTTTGGTACCAGGGTCAAACTTAGGACCTTGTGCCTGTCCGGCAGACTCTATGCCACTGCACTATATCCCCAGCCTCACTTTGATTTTAACACAGTTGTGAGAGCTCTAGGTCCCTTACCAGTTCCATCTAATGTTTAATTTTAAAGGAGTAGCAGCTAATGGTGGGATTTCCCCTATCATATCATCTTGCTAGTCCAAGTCTTTCATTAGCTCAATATTCCTTAATTTTACACTTCTAGTAATTCTTGAGACATTTTTTCCAAGACAGATTGCTATGGGGTGAATGTATTTCTTCCCAAATACAAACACAGAAAAACATACTAGAAATGAGCCTGTAATCTCAATGCTCTGGGAGACCGAGGCCTGAAGATTGCAAATTCAAGCCCAACCTGAGCAATTTAGGACTGGAGATGTAGCTCAGTGGGAAAGCACTGAGTTCAGCCTCTAGTACAAAAGGTAGCGGTGTTAAAACATGAGAACTTTAAGAGCTGATGAGGTCTTGAGGGTTCTACTCTTACAAATAGATTATGCCCGCTGGTGAGACTGCATTCTTTATCAAAGGATGAATTCAAT
>RJWM01007496.1:0-77771 GCA_004363535.1 Dasyprocta punctata | reverse complement strand
CACTGAAAACCCACGAGGTGTCACGCTCTAGGAGGCTGAGACCCACACGGCCTGCTGGAGAAAACACAGCCGCTACCGTCCACCCCGACACCTGCCGCAGGAAGTTCCCCGGGACACTGGACCTCCCGAGGAAGACCTGGGCCCACGTCTGCTTGCTTGCTGGTCTGACTACGTGAAGGGCCGGGAAGCTTCTCTGCCTCCACTGTGGCAGATGAGGAAGTGAACTCACCAGAAAAGGCCAGGGCGGGGCAGTAGGCGTGGGTGGCGGGCGTGGTCCCATCTGCAGCTCTAGGACACCAGAGGAGGGGCCCCTCTGGTCTTGCACCGCTATGGACATTACAGTTACGGTCTAGATCTAAGATGCCCCCAAATGTCTCCTGCATTTGGAAGGCGATTAGATTATGGAGCACCAGACACACCCACGGACTCGTCCACGCATCAGTTCTGAGCTGAACACGCTAACGGGAGAGGAGGCCCGGTCGGAGATGGTCACTGGGGTGTGACCTGGAACTGCATGTGTTCTTGTCCCCAGCTCCTCCCTTCTCTGTTTCCTGGCTGCCATGCTGTGCGCATCCTTCCCCCAGGACACTGCCTTGCCAGTCATGGACTGAGAGCCAAAGTCATCCTCCCCTCCTTTAAGTTGCAGGTGTCAGATATTTTGGGGAAACCTGGCTAGTACAATAGCTTAGTGTCCCCAGAGGGCCCTGTGACTTAGAAAGATCATCTCAAAATAAAAAAATAAAATAAAAATGGGGTGGGGGTGTGGCTCAGTGCACAGGTCCTGAGTTGAGATCTAGGATTGAGAGAGACAGACAGAGAGAGGGGGTGGGGGAGGAGGAAGAGGAGAAAGAAGAAAAGGAGAGGGAGAACAAAGAAAGACGCAGTGAAACTCAGCCTGCTAGTGACCCGGGTGCAGCTTCCCTCTCTGGCCTGAGGACCAGATGAGGCCACACCCATCACACCGCTCACAGGCCTGATGGCTGGCGACTTGCTGACTGGTCCCGGGTGCTCTTTTGGCCATGACAGGATGCGTTTTGGGGATAACACCAAGGTCTCTGCACAGAGCTGGTAGCAGGGACCCCAGCCACCTCCAGATAAGGGCGTCTGGTGCCCCCTCCTACGGCCTCCTCCCGAGGCTGACACATCTGCCTCCCGAGTCAAGCACTGCAGTGGTTGAACATCAGATGACAAGGATGTCATCTGATGTTGTGGGACAAGCCTCAGGCTGTGAGGTCCCCAAGGAGACAGAGCAGCTCGTCCCAACCTGCATCACACAGGTACTAGGTCACCTCCCAGTGGGTCGGCTCGGGTGGTTTTGGAGGAGGCATGGTTTGTGGCCTGCTGTGCTCACACACCACGCTGGAATGAATGGCAGGCGGCCTAACATAGTAGTCCCAGGAAGCCCATCAGGGCAGCAAGCATGAGGCCTTCAGGGCACACAGACAGAGCCCGGGGCCATCAGGCCCGATACTGCTATGCCAGGCCCTCGGTCAGCCACCACATCAGCCAGCCCAGCCCAGGCTGCTGCCCTGCAGGACCGGAAGGACTGACTGTGCTCTCCCAAGGTAGTGATGTCCTGCCTGCAGAACACCTGGATAAGACACCGACGTTGGGACAGAATTGTCCACCATTTAGTCTGCCTGACGCTGGAGTGTGAGACCATCTGGGGGCGCTGTCCCTGCAGGAGCCAGCAGGATATCCACTGTGCAACACAACAGCACGGTCCGTGTCACTGAAGCCACCACAGCCAGCGCTGGCCCTCCACGGAACCAGCCTCCTCATTCGCAATGCGTTTACCACTAGGTGAACACCTGCATCCCATCTCCGTGTTTGCCACAAGCTTAGCAAAAGGAAACGACCTGCTCTGTCGCACCTTTCACAGAGCCCGTGAAGCCCTTCCCAGCGTGGGAGGAAAGCCCAGCGTCCACTTGGGGGCTTGGATCTGAGGAGGAGGCCGCACCTTCAGAGGAGGCCTTTCCCCTCGCGGGAAGCCAAACCCGAGCAACCAGCTCGGGCTCCGCCAGGGAGACTGCGAATGCCCTCTGCGTCCCTGCCCTGGGCTCCTCAGTGGACGCTGCAGCGCCCAGCGGCCCCCACCGGCGGCTCCTCCCTGCACTGCCCGGTTATCCCCGCACTTCTCCTGCCCTGCCCTCAGCAAATTTGCAGTATGAGGTTTTTACTGAAGCGTGCGAACCTCAAGGCTGTCCACAAGGACTCCTGCTTCCTCAGCTTCCACTGCCACCCTGTTTAAACACTGCTCCTTTATCTTCAAGTGCACGAGAGAACTGAAGTGATTCTCCGTCTCTGTGCAGACGGGCGCGATGACAGTGTTTTTGCCAGGCTGGGTCCTCGCTGGCAACTCCTGGGCCGTCTGTGCTGGGAAGCGCAGTGGGCAGCAGCTAAGCCCCAGCGGGCCCGGGAACACAGGCTGAGACCTGAGCCAGCCTAGCCAGGCACCCACCCTGGGAGACCAGACCTCAGGGGCCAGCCGTGCGGAGGGCTGGCTGGGGATGCCCCAAAAGGCTACGCTCACCCAGTCTGAGGGCAGCCTTACTTAGAAAAGATCCAGAGAGATCAGAGGAGCTGCAAGAGGCAGACAGGAACCCGGGGTGTGAGAGGGAGCCTGGTCCTGCCCAAGGCTGACCACACAGCAGTCCTGGCCTCGGGCTGGGGTGTGGGCAGACCTGACGGTGGTGGGAAACCCAGGCCCGCGGCACACAGGGACCCGGGACGGCAGCGACTCTCCGCTGTCCCTTCCTCCTTCGCCAAGGGCTCCTCCTCAGGACAATCGCTGGCTGTTCTGTCCACCTCCAGGGAGAGAACAATGAAGCCTCACAGAAAGTGGAACACGTGATCTTTAGTCTGTTCATTTACGGCTAATACTTGCTCTGCAGACTGATTTTGCATCGATGAGGTACAGCACTGAGAAACCTGGGTCAGAGAGGGCTGCGGCCAAGCTGCAAGAGTAACCAGCATATAGGGTTCCCATACGGGGGCGACCCAAAAGACAGCGCACGCTGGATCTTACCAGCTTTATTATAGTAAAAGATCCATCTGCCCTGCCCCCTCCCCACTCACCCCATCCTGCCTGCCGCTTTCTGAAGGAGTCTGGAGGTCCTCTTTCCTGAGTGTCTTCATGACCAAAAATATGACAAATGCTGCTGCCCAGTGCCACGGAATGCGGAGGCAGACTGGTGAACAGTCACACTGTGTACTCCTCCACGTCCTCCACTGAATCGGGCGCCACGCTCCTTCTGGCTCTTCTCCAGCCAAAATGACCATGAAAGGGAAACATTCTGAATCAGCTCAGGACGCTGAGGCGGGCAGGTCAGCACCGCTGGACGTTGGTATTTTCAAAAGCAACGAAAGGAAACCTGTTCTCCCCCTGCTCAGACGGGCAGGGTATTCCGTTCTCCTCTCCGCTGTGACAGCTTACCCAACACCTAACAGCCAGGTGTCACCAGGGTTGCTGTTCTCTTGGGGGATCTGGGGAGAACCTTCTGTCATCAGAGCCTTTCTCCCCGCAACCGAGTCAGCCGAGGGCCAGGCAAGAGGCGAGGCACGACACAGGCACCCGCGGGGCCTGCAGCTGGCCGACCGGAGATGAGACGCCAGGAGGGCTGGTTATGGGGCGGGGGGAAGAGCAAAAGGGGAAATCCAGGAAACTCAGGGCGGAAGTCGGAGGGACAGAGCAGAAGCAAGGACGGTGTGACGGGAAGGGGGTGCCATTTGCTGGGGGACGTGACGAGGTGGTAGAAGAGGGTGGTCCAACAGGCGCGTGCACAGAAACCCGAAGTTGGGTCGAGACAGGCCGGAGTCACGGATGAGTGGGCAGAGTGTGAGCCGGGGCGCCAGTCAGGGACCACACCGAGGGCCGTGGGCAGGACGAGCCTGCAGCGCAGCCCGGCGGGGGCCCCCTGAGCGCCCAGAGCAGCGGGTGCCGGCAGCTGCCGGGGAGGGGAGTCTCGGGATCGGCTTGGATCATGCACTCTCTTTGCTGGACAGGCATGCTGCAGGGATGTTAGGGGAATTTAAGATGGTACCGGGGAGTCGCCCAGGGGCCTTCACAGAGCCACGTCCCTAGCCCTGCTACCCCTTTTTTGAGACAAGGCCTAAGTTGCTAATTTGCCCAAGATAAGCTCCAACTTGCCCACCTTGAGCTGTCCTACCCCTGCCTCCCAGAGGCACCGTGACCCTCCGGCTCCCGCACATACTTCCCTCCTTCCAACCACACCCTGCAGGCCGCCACCTGGCACCACTCGAGCCGTGGCTCCTTTCTTTCTGTCCCAGTAGGAACAGAGCAAAGAACCTGTCTGCTCCGAGCTCAGAGCGAGGCCCTTGGGCTTCCAGCCTCTGGAGCGGGGGTGACCTTTGTGGTCTGAACTGCCTGGGCTGTGCCGCTGTCACGGTCCCCTCCCAGTCCCAGCCCAGGTCACAGAGGGGAAGCAAAGGAACCGAGCGGGTCCTGCCCATCCTCGGCCTGACTCCGGGGGTCGGACCTGGGGCTGTGCGCTCTGCGGAGGGGGGCCCAGCACTGCGATGCCTGCACTGCCCCCTGGGCCCAGCGCGGCCTGCGGCATCTTCCGCACCTCAAGGGCCTCGCCAACGGGTGACTCTGTGCTCCTCAGTGCTTCTCAGGCCCCCGAAGAATTGTAGAGAAAAACAAAAATCCCCCATTTTGCTCTAGCTTTTGCTGCCCAAATGTCTATAGAGAAAACAAACTGTCTTATAAATATTACTAGCACTTTGGGGAAGTAATAAGACAGACATGCTGTACTGTCTCATAAAACCATGGTAAAATAATTACATGGAATGAGCCATATCAATACTTAAAGACTTTACTATACACATGTCTAACTGAAATTGCAAGAACACAGTGCACAGTCTTTACGCATTACACTTGAAAATGCAAAATACAAAACGAATTTATTAGCTTTCTAATGCCACAGTAGAATGGAATAGAAAGAATACATTAAAAAATTCAAATGGAATTTTTTAAACTTTCAATTTATCGATTGTATTGAATATTTCCAAAACTGTTTTCTGTGCCCGTCTCCCCCAAGGACCGGAACCTCCGGTCTGAGGGCTTGGGACAGCAGGGCACGGCCCCATGGCTCCTCCAGCTCAGCTGTCCCACCGGGGCAGACAACGGGGACCGGGGCTGGGGACATCCCAGGCCAGTCCGAGTTGGGAAGGAGGGTTAGTGCTAACAGTCATGGCCCAGTTGGCTCCGTCCCAGGAATTCACGAGGGTCTGGGGTGCCACACACTTAAGGTGGTGCGTGCCCCTCCCCTCGGATGCTTCGGTATTTAGCCATATCTTCTGGAAAAACTTTAGAAAGCTCTTGAATCAACAGGCTTTTAAATTTCTACAAAGAAAAATAAATAGTGTCAAAACATTTGCATTTGGAACCCCTCACAACCCCCACAGAGCCCCCAAAATACAGCGGGGCCTCCAGAGGCGCAGAAACCAGGCTCCCCGTCCCCCCATGTGTGCCCTCGCCCCAAGTGTGCGGGGCTGGGGACGGTCACAGGGCGCTGCCGGCACTCTCGAGGACCACACCTGCACGGCTCCCGCTGCCTGCCAGCAGAACACGCTCCCCTGGCAGGAGCCTACCACACAGGTGACACGGCAAGAAATTTGAATAATATTTAATGAAGCAATCAGTCACTGAACCACATCGCACTCACTGTGTGCAAACAGCTCGGCCAGCAGCACACAGCACCTGGGGGACACTGTCTACGGCAGACGCCAGGCTTCGGGAGCCCACTCGCTGGCTTTACGTCCACCAGCACTGCGAGACTATTCCTAAGGGTGGTCCGCAGGGGCACAGTGGAGTAAGCACGAAAACAGGTCACTTACAAGTCAATTTCCAGAGATCTCTCCTCTTTGACACTCCAGTAACTGTAAAGGCATTTAACATGGAACACTGAGTGATTTAACACTCGCTCCACTGGGCTGGGACTTGAGACTCTCAGAGGAGCAGGGTGCCAAGTGCCACAGGTCACGGGGAAGATAAACCACTGAGCCACCTGGGCCCTGCCTAGGGCCAGAGCCCGGGGCCACTGAGCCCACAGAGAGAGCACGGCTGCAGCCACCACGGCTCAGTCATCGTCCCTCGGGAGCACGACCACCAAACCATCACAGCTGGCCCTTAAGCGACAGTCTGCCCTCGGACACAGCAGGCACCCTGCGCTCCTCTCACCAGGGCCACCTGCACCCCGAGAGGCCTCTCTGAGACCCACCCCCTGTAGACAACAGGCCTCCAAGCACTGAGCCGGGCTGGCACCAAGGCCACGCCACACAGCCCTGGGAAGAGAACAGCTGCGCGCCTGGTCCTGGAGCTGACCCCGCTGCGCGCCTGGCCCAGGAGCTGACCCCACAGGCAGAGGGCACAGCGGGAAGAGGACACTGAGCGCCCGGGCCATGATGCTGATTCGGCGAGCCCTGAGGGGAGTGGCGTGGTGCACCGGGACAGGGGCCTCCGGGAGGAGCCACAGCACGCGGGGAGCGGGCATGGGGGGTAACCGGCACGGTGTGGGGAGGAACGGCACGGGGGAAACAGCACCGGGGGGAACCGGCACACGGGGAACCGGCACAGGGGGAACCGGCACAGGGGGAACGGTAGCGGGGAAACAGCATGGGGGGGCCAGCAGGCCAGGGGACCAGGCCAAGCAGAGCAGGCCGCATACAGCACATGGGCCACAGGATGCAAGGCCAGGAAGAGCCAAATAAGACAGCAACGGGAGCCACAGCACGGCCAACGTCAGTAACCAAATTGATGTATTCACGCTCAAGATGCAGAGGTCTCTAAATGCCATCAAGGCAAAGAAAATCTAAGCTCCACAGAGTCTCGGGGTAGGAAGGGCAGCGAGGAGGCGTCCGCAGGCCCAGAGCTGGAGACAACTGCATAAAGCCAGGAAAAGAAAACACGCAGGGATCCCGTAAGTGAAGCAAAGGACCCTGGACACGGGAGACCTGTGACGGAGTCAGCACAAGAGGAAGCAGAGGCCTCCGCTCTACCGCAGCACAGAGCTCACCTCATAAAGTCTGAACTGAGAGCAGCCACGGCAGCCAGGGCTGACTACGACCACCCACACCAACCCGGCTCTCCCTAGCGGCGAGACCGTGCATTCAGGCGACCGCGCTATGCCAGGAACCCGTTCCGCCGCGCACGGAGAGCCGTGGTCTACGTGAACGTGTGGGAAGAGCCCCCTCGGGAGCTCATTCGGGCGCTGTCTCCTCCGCGCGGTCTCACCTTCATGGTGTCGATCTTGCCTTTAACTTGCTCATTTTTGGCCAGAGCCCTCTCCAGGCACTCCTTGGTGTAGAGCTGCGGGTTCCGCCCCTGGTCGATGTACCTAGACACAGGCAACAGCTCACTGACCGCGCTGGCCCGTGGGGATACTCCGGTCTCACTCACACACACACACACACACACACACACACACACACACGCGCGCGCGCGCACCCACTGCCTACCCTCCCACGGCCCGGCTGCGACGAGCCTGGGCCAGGAGCCAGGCGGACTGAGCTGCTCTCGTTTCTGCAGCAGCTCTGCTTATTTCTTAGGCCGGCTCAGGAAACCAAGCCATGATCACTGACTCATAGGCCAGGAGAGCCTCCGCGCCACAGCGCTGGCCCGGTCAGCGTCTGTACTACCCCAATGTCCTCCAGAGCGCTGTGACCTTTGCGAGCCCACAGAGCCAACGAGGTGAGGACGCTTCTGACCACAGAAAGCCTGATGTCGGGGTACAGGTTTGGGCCTGCAGGACGGAGGGCTCCGCTAAGCCACAGGGACCCCACCAGGTCTCCCCAAGGCTCGGACGCCCTGTGTGGAGGGCTTTCGGGGCCACCAGAAGGGAACGGAGCGGGCGGCCACAGGCAGAAAGGCCCCAGCCCTGGCTACCCCAAGCACTTTTATAAACTGTCCCAATGCTCTAAAAAAAGGAGAGGGGATTAACCAATATTACTTTTCACGAAATGCACTAAGTAGCTGAAACATAAGAGATTCTCTCCCGTTATTTCTAAACAGTACAAAACTGTTTCCTGGAGTTTTCGACACTTCTCCCTGAAATATCACCATTATCCTGAAGATCCCACGAGGCGTACAACCTAGATCAATACCCAAATTCTACAGACAGGAGACCTGCCCGTTTCTGTATTGTAAGAAAGTTTCCATCTTTAGAGAAACTGAATTATTCATTATAGAGAAATTTTTTTAAAAACACACCACACTAACCCAAAGTCCTATCTATCTATCTACTGATACCAAACTAGGACAAAAAAAACGTGTAACCACTTTGAGTTAAAGGTACCATTAAGTGGCTGTAATGGTATAAAAACTGCTCTTTATGACCAATGACAAAACATAAACAATTTCTAGAAATTTCATTTTATTTTATGATTTTGAAATAACGTAATGAGAGAAACACAATTATTTTTAAACCTAAATAAAATCCAACGTTTTTCAGAAAAGAAAGAAGTACGGGACAAGCGCACACAGAACTAGCGCATCCCAAGTCCTGACGAACAGCAAGGTTCCCTCACTCGGCGGGCTCCTGCAGACCGGGGTCCCTGCGCTCCTGCCAGTGCCACCCCAAGGGTCAAGGGAGGGCTAAGCTTTACTCCCATCTTTCTTCAGCGTCTCTGTGCGCCTGCTAACACAGCCACTGGGGACCTGGTGCGTCCTCTGTGCCCACACTGCCAGGCGGGGTGCGGAGAACCCACCTCCCGTCCCTCCCCTACCATCAGGCTGCCTCCGAGGCCCTGTGCAAACCTCTGCCTTCAGCCCCCTCCCCCAACCCCTCTACAGCAGACCTGAGCCACCAGTGGCTTTCTGCCCGTGCCCACCCCACCAGCGCAGCAGTAAAGAAGGGTCCTGTCCCTGCCGTGGTCTGAGAGCCCAGAACGGTGACGCCCCATGCACCAGACCTCCAGTGTGGGTGCCAGCTGCGTGGTGGAGGCCTCAGCGGCACTGATGGAAAATGGGCAGGGAGCAGCCGGCGGGTGCAGCAGGTAGAGAGAGCAGCAGAGACCGTGAACTCGCAACAGCCTGTGCTCTGTATCAGTGAGCCGTGGAGCCCTGCTCCAGCTAGATCTTCTATCTATCAGTGACTTTCGGGGTGAAAAACAACCCCAGCTTTCCCCGTACTGTGCAACAAAATGCAGCATACATCTCACTGCAAAACATCCTAGGAGGTTCCTGGCGCTCAGAGCCAGGAGGGCAAGGCTGAGCTGCATGGGAAATGACACCAGCGCAAGGCAGTCCCAGGCGTCAACCTTAACTCTGCCTCACGGTAACCAAGCAACCCACCGATCAGTCCTCTCACCAGTGAAACCAAGACACCGCAGAAACCAGGAGATAATAAAACCCAGACATTTCACGTCCAGCAGGTGCTCAGGACCAATGGGGTGACAGTGCACGAGGCCCTCCCGGAGGTTCCTACACTCAGCCCCCTCCTTCACCAAGCGCAGTGCCACCTGCTCCCAGCTCACACCACGCTGCTTCCCAGGCTGCGTCTGGCAGTCACATTCTTTTTTTTTAATTTACAACACTGCCCAAATAAGACTTTTTACCTCTCAGGGACAAAGGAAAGTACGTAGTTGTTCTTCAGCCTAAATGCTTTTTCGTAAGACTTGAAATCCTATGGCGTTTTACACATCTAATAAACTTTTATTTATATGTAATGTTATCAACAACACAGACGATTCCTTTTTGTTCATTTAATTTTTTAATCCTACTATTAGTACACTGAGTTTCAGAAAGACAAGCATCTTGGTCTATTTTCCCCACTGGCAAATGCCCAGCTCCTAAGCCAGTGATGGTGAAGTATTTAGTGACCAAGTGACCAAACTACAGCCCAAAACCCACTTATTTATCCCAAAGTGCCAGGACTACAATGAAACCTGAATACCAAGGTGTTTAGAAAAAACAACTCACACACGAACATCTTTTGTCTTAAAAGAGAAACAACACCCCGTGCCACAGGTTTGACACCACTGCCCCAGGCCAGGCCCCCATGTCCCAGCAAGCATTTAACACTGGGGCTGCAGGAGTCAAACCCCGGGTTAACACCGAGAGCGATACTTACTCGAAAACTTCTAACGGGACAGTAATGTCGTGAAGCTGCTGTCTGCACTTATCTATGTCCTGTAAACCAGTGACGATGAAATTCCTGGGAGAAAGGCAAGAACAGGGCCATGTGGTTAATTCAGACGGCAGCTGAAGCACCCTCCCAGGGCCACCTGCCCACACCGGTGCCCTCACAACACCTGCGCGGGCCACACGCCACTCACAAAGGTGAAGTTAGGAAGTACAGCACCCTCAAACATTTGATTTTCCCCCTCGGGCGGGGAGGGGGAGAGGCAACTTTTTGAGACTCAAATGAAAATCGGAAACTCTCAAAAAACATTAACCCAGTCCTGCACGGCGCTCTATACAGGGTTTAGCGAAGCGGGAGGCTCCTGCTCCCACACTGGCACGCACCGCCCGAGGGAGAGAAACACCCTGCGCGGCTGAACTTCCACTCCCACCCTGGTCCCGCGAGATCACCCAGCCGCCCGACCCCGGGTCATTCCTATAGCACTGCTGAGTGAAACCCTAGATGCAATTATTTGCATATCTGTGCCTCGTGAAAAGCGGTGAGCCCTCCCTTCCCCGGAGCATTTTGTACATGGGTGTGATCAATAAATACAGCGAATTTCTTAGTTTTCTAAGTGATTTTTTTCTGAACTGCTTCAGAAAGTGGCGAGAGCGATGGGACGGTTACGTGGTTAGAAGAGAGAGGCAGTATTCTGAGAAGCACTCACGGCAATGTGGCTTTTCCTAATAAGTGTTTAACACTTTTCTGACCAGCCCTTGTATGCTTCTCTCCGTCCCGGGGCCTAGCGGAGGGCCCCGGGACGGAGAGAAGACACTGACACTCGCTCTGGACCTCCTCGCGCGGTCGCCGCCCGGCCGGGTCAGCCCTGCGGCAGGCAGGCGCGGGATCGGGGCCGGGGCCGGTGCGGGGCTCCCCAGGGCGGGAAGAAGCGCGGCGGAGGAGGCGCGGCTCCGCCGCCAGGACCCGCAGCCGGAACCGCCGCCTGCCGGCGACGACGTCCCCAAGGGTCCTCGGGGCAGGCAGGCGGGCAGGCGGGCAGGCGGGCAGGCGGGCGGGCAGGCGGGCGGGCGGGCGGGCGGGCGGGCGGCAGCCGAGAGAGGCCGGGCCCGACCGGCGGGGAGGGGCTCGAGCCGCCCGGCGCCCGCCACTCACAGCTTCTGGTTGAGCCCGGTCTGGCTGCTGGGCTGGAAGTCGCTGACGATGATGCCGAGCTGCCGGATGTTCTCCACGAACTTCTCCAGGTGCTCCTCCAGGTGGTCAAACTTCTCCGCCATCTGCCCAGCACAGCCCCAGCTCCGCAGCCGCCGCCCGCAGGCTCTCAGTCGTCGCCCTGCTCGCCCACTTCCTGCTTCCGCCCGGGCCCAGACCACTTCCGCTTCCGTCGGGGGCGGGGCTGGTGGGCGGGGCTTGAGGCTGCCTAGGTGAGCGCTGTGATAGGCACATCGAAAACAGCCGGAAATAGGAAGCTAAAGATTCATTTTAAAAGTAAAAAAAAAAAAAAAATTAAGAGAAATCACACACACCGAATATTTATTCAAGAGAATTATAAAAACAAAGACAGATAGTAAACCAGGTAGGATCTGAGGCAGGAGGATTATAAGAGTCTAGCCTGGAAAATTTAGCAACCTAGTGAGACCCTGTGATTAGATAAATAGGTAGATAGATAGATACATAAATAGATAGATAGATGATAGATGATAGATAGAGAAAGGAGTGTAGCTCATAGTCCTGGGCTCAATCCTCAGTACCAGGAGAGGAGAAAGGCATTAACAAAACTGGAAAGTAATTCTTTGGTCTTCTTTCCTGTGGCGTTAGAAGCTAGAAAGATGAACATAAGGGTAAGCTGGTTCAGATGAACCAAATAAACATCCTTGTGTGGAGTCTGAGCAAGGAACCAGAGAGAAGAGAAAATGCTTACGAGTGAGGAGACCCAGCTTAGCCACAGTGAAATTTGTGAGGATGTTCCTAATTTGAAAAACTTGGAGGGTATGAACAATTTTCTAAGAAAATCCAAAACAAATTAACTTAGGAAATCAGAATAGAGATTATCCTTTCAATAACTTCCCAGTGAACAAAAATCTCAAAGGGAGAAAATGCATAAACCATAACACTTTCTCTAAAAAGGTTTTTTTTAATCAAACATTAAAGAATGAACAACTTCGAATTTCCCCAGATACTGCCAGAGACTAGAAAAATAAAAAATAAAAACACATCCCAGCTCATTTTGAAAGCATGGCGTGGCTTTGATATGAAAATCAAACTTCAAGGACAGTAGGAAAAAAATGTTGGTGGATCTTCCTTATGGAAGTAGATACAAAAATATTAACATATCAGCAAATAAAATCAATTATCATGTATCAGTGATGACAAACATCTCCACAGTTAGTGGCTTAAAGGACTTCTGAGCCGGGTGTGGTGTTGCACACCTTTAATCCCAGCACTCAGGAGGCTGAGGCAAGGAAGATCAGTGTGAGTTTGAGACCAGCTTGAGCTACGAAGTGAGTTCAAAGCCAGCCTGAACTACCTAAAGACCCTGTCTCAAAAAATAGGACTGGGAATTTAACTCAGTGGTGTAAGAGCCTCCTGGTAGGTGTGAGGTTGTGAGTTCGATCCCTGGCACCAAAAAATAAAAATAAAATAAAATAAAATAAAGGACTTCCGTATCTTATTTCACTTACAAGGCTGTGATGTTAGCTGAGGGTAGAATTCGTGGTACACCTGCCTGTGTCCCTTGTCACCTACCAGAAGTGACCTCACTGGGGATGGAAGAATCAGCAGATGGCTGCCCCACCTGCTGCCACATGGATGCTGGGTCTCAGCTGTGGCTGGAGACCACAGAGCTCCTCCATTTGAGTCTCAGCGGGCTGTGGGGACTTTCTGACCTCATGATGGCCAGAAGCCAACAGCACCCAGCTCCAGAGAACCAGGCAGAAGCAGCCCCACCTCCTAAGGCCAAACCTTGAAAGTCCTACCACAGCAATGGCACATTCAAAATCCCACGGAGGAGCTCAGCCAACTCTTGAAAGAAAGAAGTAAGAAGCTGTCCTGTTGGAACAGCAAACGAGACAGAAGAGCTTGTCGAAACCATTTTTATAAAACATAACTGTCACTCATCAGATGGGAAAATAACCATCATGACCCGTTGGAATTTTCCTAGGATAAGATGAATGATTAAATATCATAAAAGCTATTCATCTGACTAAGCCTCTTAAAAAATATAGGAGAAAAAAATATCAGGCAGATTTTTAAAAAGAGATACTTGATAAAATTCAACTATATTGATGATTTTTTTCAAAATCTCTGGAAAAATCTAAGAATAGACAAGAACTTCCTAAATGTAACAATGGATAGCTACTAAATCTTGCTTAAGAGCCTCAGACTTAATAATACTTCAGAAGCATTGACTTTAAAGTCATGAACTAAACTAAGCTCTTCACTGATGGCTATTCAGTTCTGCAGAGGATACATAGGGCAGGGTAGAGACCATCAGTGACAGCAGCATTAGCCTTTCCAGCCTCCTCCCTTCTCTCTCTGCTCCCTGGACACCATGGGGTGAGCAGCTCTCCTCTGCCAGTTCCGTCTGCCTTGCTGCCCTGCCTCGGAGCCGGCCAGTTATGGACTGGAACTGTTACAAACCGTGAGCCAAAATGAACCTCTCCTCCTTCGAGTTGCAGGTGTTGGATATGTTGTCCCAGCAATAAGGAAAGTGACTAAGACAGTTGGTCAGCTCCAGTAGGAATAGATTAGTTTCCAAAAGGCAGGTTGTTGTAAACAAAAATATCCAGCCTGGCCCTCAGGTTTCTTGCTTCTCAGGTTTCATGCCATGTGGCCTCTCTCTCCTTTCTGCACATGATCGCTCTACCCATTCACCCTTTCTGCCCATTCACTATGTTGGGATCCACCCAGAAGGCTCTGCAATGTTTGGACCCTCCTGCCACCAAAGCCATGAGCCACACAAACCTCTTTACTTTATAGGTTTTCAGCCTTGGATATTTTGTGATAGCAACAGAAAACAGACAAAGACACTTAGCTTTCCTGCTGTATTTTAAGCATTTTGAGGACAGTAATCTAATCTTCCCTAACCCATAGAGTCCAAGATATATATGAACAAATTCATCAAATAGCATTTGAGTATCTAAAGGCTAAGAAAAATGAGAATGAAAAAGCGGCAGATAGAAAGTAAAGATTGCCCCTCCTACTTCTGTAGCTGTAACTTCCCTGGAAGTCAGTCCTCTATGGACAAGGGCCTGGCAACCAAGTGCCTTTCAAATAATTTAGAGAAAAGAGTGCTTCTGCAGTTTTATCTCATGACCCTACCTGTCATGCCTCTCTGCTGTTTATTCTCACACTTAGTAGGTTGTTTCTGCTGTCCTCAGTGCACATGCAGTAAAGCCTGTGACAGAGCCAGATTCTCAGAACAGCTCTGGCCAGAGAAACACGGAGATGCTTTCCCAGCTGCTGTCCCTCGTGCTCGCTGTCCTGCCTGGTTATAGTCGCCCGGTGTCTACTACCATGGGATCCTTTGGGTCCATTCTCCAGGGCTCTGTAACAAATGCTGCAGAGTGCCAAGCTTGGACCACAGGCATTTGTTGTCTCCTAGATGTGGAGACTGAGGTCTGAGATCAAGGTGTCTGCTGGGTTGGTCTCTTCCAAAGCTTAGAGAGAGAATCTGTCCCATGCCTGGTCTCTAGGTCTGTTGGCTTGTTGGTCATGCTTGGTGTTCCTTGGCCTGCAGAGAAGTCACTCAACCTACGCCCCCATCTGCCCATGGCATTCTTCTTTCACACATGTCTATGTGCAAATTTTCCTATTTTATATGGACACCAGTCATACTGGAGCAGAGCCCACCCTGAAAATGTCCTTCTCGCTGCACTGGCTCTGTGGAAATCTCCTCTCCAAATACGATCAGTTCTGAAGTACTGGGGGTTAAGACCTAGCATAGCTTTGGAGGAGAGATAGACAGCCCATAACAGCCTTCCTTTTCTGTGCAGCACGCTGGCTGTGTTCTGGGTGACCACAGGGTGATAAATTTAGGACAAAGTCAAGGCACATAATTATGCTATTAGGCCCTACGCTTTTTCTGTGATGACTCATCAGCTCTAATCTTCACGTCCACACACATTTTCCTTCCCTCTCCTTTTGTTGACAGTGGTTAGCCTAAGATCAAAAACACCAGGTTTTAAAGTCTATCTTCCAAAAACAGCCCAGAGCAAGGCCCTGAGGTATGTGGAGGGTGCAGAAGTTTAGAGCATTTATTTCTAAAGCTCGTCTCCTGGTGGCCAAGAACTCTGGCTCCAATGCCTGCTCCTCTCTGCTGAAAATGAAGCTTCCAGACCTGCTGGATGCTGCATTGAGATGCTCCCTTCCACCCCTAAATGACAATCATGGCTGCTTCCCCTTTATTTAACATCCTCACCTCTGTTGGCTTATTTGTAGGAAATGTTCTAAAATGCTAACACTACAGGCTCCAAATGAAATGGAATGAAGCTGGAGAATCCCATCAAGCCAGCAGGCACACCTGGTAGCACAGCATACGCAAAGAGGTTGCAGGGCAGTGCTGACTGTGGACCTGGTCACCTTGAGGCGGACAGCAGCTGCCACTGGGAAATTTCCTTGCTCCTGATGCGGGGTGACCTGGGATTCAGAGACATTTTTGTTTCACTCTTTGTTTTTATTCCCATCATTATTACTCCATCTGCACTCAAAGCCCTTAATGATGCCAGGTGGAACATTTTTGCCATTCACTTTAATTTATCCTGAAAACCAGATTCAGCTTAAGATTTTTTTTTTTTAATGCAGCTCTCCTAGCAAAAACATGGAGCTAGTTTCTGATTTTAGGTTTTGTGGATTTTCGACAGATTCAAGGTTCAAGCAAAAGAAGATATCTAACAGCGCTGCTTCAGTGATGACAAGGATGCCACTGACTGGATCGTGCCGATGACATTGTCTCACTTGGCAGCATGTTACACAGATGATGTCACTGACACCTCATAACTCTAAGGGGAAGCTATTACAATCTGCACCATACACGGTCAAATGTAAGCCAAGAAGTTTCCCTAAGCACAGAATTGGAAGGCAGAATTACACCAGCTAATAAGGGATGATCATGTTGTTTTTCCCCAAGTGCCACTCGACACACAAATATTCAAGTAAATTAGGTTTCTAGTCATTGTACTAGGTTCACATAGCAACAGGAGCACATAACTTGTGCAATGAAAAATAAAAATTGTGTCATGCTTTAATGTCAACAAGCACTGAGAAAGAGTAAGGTTTCTCTCCTTTTTTCTTTCCTCACATGTTAATAATCACAGCTCTACTTGGATTTTTTTTTTTTTCCTGTACCGGGGATCGAACTCATGACCTCGAGCTTGCCAGACAGGCACTTACACTTCTGAGCTAAGTCCCTGGCCCCTCTACTTGGAATTTTGTAGTGTGTGTGTAGGACCAAGATTTGAAAAACAAAAAGCTGAGATGACACCGGCAGGACCTGCAGATTGGCTTGGGACCTGTTAGCGACGGAAATGTGCAGATGACTCTCTTTTTGCTAAAACTCTGCCATGGACTCAAGAGAAAAGACAGGATAGATTACGGAATAGGGACAAGGTGTGACGCCAAACGCTCCAGCACATTATATACACCAGCACAGCGAGACAGACTTCTAGACTTCGCAGCACTTCGTACCCTCCTGGGTGCGTCAGCACGCTGCCGAAGCCCTGATTTCCCACTGCCCTTTGCAAAACTTAATGACTGTGCTGCGCCAGCTCCAGACCTGCGGCAGGGAAACATGCGGTGCTTGATGCGCTGCGCTCACCGTGATGACCCAGAGCATGAAGCCTCAGCCTGCAGCCCCCTGGGCGCACGTGGCCTGCGCCCCTGCTCCGGGTTGGACAGAGGAGAGGGCGACCTGGGAGCTCTCCAGCAAGGCGCTCGGAAGTAAGCACAGCGGTCAGAAACCGGGTGCTCAGAGGGGCCATGAGGTGGGGCCACACACCCTAGGAAGAAGGTCGCCGCTGTCCATGCCCAGGACAAGAGAACCGGGTTCCCCTTCACCTCCCTAAGAGGGGCCGTAGCTGTGTAGCCTGGGCCTTGGAGAAGCAGGCCCAGTGCAGTATGCAATAATCACTAAGTATGAAATCATGAAATGAGCAAGGATAATTATAAATACAATAATGAAATAATAATTAAATGGTAAATAATAATGGCAATTAAATATGCAGGAGCGTTTCTCAGAAGTCCAGGTGAGAGAGTACGGGGCGGGAATGAGCAGGGGTGGGGAATAGCCCTGGGTGGGGTGCAGACCCAGCTGGCGGGAGGGAAGGGACGGAGGGCAGGAGGGGAGCTGGGGGGACCCAAGATGACCGCATTGCAGTTCTAACATCCAGGCAGGACCGCAGGGGCCCTCAGACCTAAACCCCCATCCGCAGGATCGAGGACTCCCAGGAAGGGTCTCGCCTCAGCAGGCCGGAATCAGGAAGCCCTGGGCTGGGAGTGCAGTCCATTTCCCAGGAAAGCCTTGCAGCCCCGTCAGGTATCGGAGTGGAGCCTTCTCACAGCCCCACTTTGGGCCAGGAGTCATAAAAATAATAACAAGCATGTGTGGTGGCACATTCCTGTCATCCCAGCACTCGGAAGGCTGAGGCAGGAGGATTCCGGTGAGCTCAAGGCCAGCCTGGGTTCATAATGACATCATAAGACCCTATCTCAAAAAAATGAGAGAGAGAGAGAGGGAGGGAGAGAGAGAGGGAGAGAGGGAGAGGGGGAGAGAGAGGGAGAGAGAGAGGGAGAGAGAGAGGGAGAGAGAGAGGGAGAGAGAGAGGGAATAGTCTCGGGACTGATGCAAGGGCAGGGCTGTCACTGACCACCCGCAGCTCCCGTCAGTGCAGTGAGTCCCGTGGTCCCTCCTCCCGCAGGACCGGCTCACCTGAAAGCCCAGCGCTCTGCTGTGGAAACGCTGCTCCTGAAACGCCCCTGAGAGCTACTGAGGCTGAGGCAGGAGCTAGAGAAAGCAGGCAGTAGAAAACCGGGGGTCAGGAGCCGAGGAATGAGGCAGAGCAAGGACGGCTATGGCAAAATATCCAAAAACTAATGGATGAGGCCCCCAAGACCCCAGGCAAGCACCAACCCAGAAGGACACGCCCCTGGCCTTTGTGTGGTCCACCTCGTTTGCCTGGCGGTTAGGGCTTTGGATGCCAGGACGCTTCTCCTAAAGACCTGGCCTGGTCAAAAGCTCCCCCTCCCATGGGTGGGAGGGTCCCCTTTGGGCCATGACTCCTGTCCATCCCCAGCTATAGACACCCCCATAACCCCGGGACCCTCAGGGACCCAGTGCCTGGCTCTGCTGGGCCGTGAGCTCTTCTCCCTGGTCACTTCCACCCTGCAGAGTAGACCTGGGCTTCCTTCCTTTTCATAAATCTCACTCTTGTTCCTCTTCTCAGTGCACTGCTCAGTCCTCTGCTCAGGACGCCGAGCACTGGAAACGGCACCCTGGAGATGCCGTGAGATACTGAGGCGGTTTGAGCTCCTGAGCGCAGCTGGGGTGTGGTGCCGTGTTAGCAGGCCTGGGAGGGCCTGGGTTCCACTGCCAGCACTGCAAGAAGTAAATTATATGTAAGAACTAAGGGACGCAGTGGGAGGCTAGAATCCCACCTCCTCTCACTTCTTGATGCTCTCGATGAGAACAGAGGGGCATTCAAAGGGCCGCTATCGACAACGACGCAGGCATTGTTTGGGAATTCAGAAAGGCACAGGCACGTTTTGTTACAATACCGGGACATGATTTTAGCCCATTGTCACTGTAGCCAATGACAACAAACAGTGGTTCAGAGCAGCCCAGACTCGGTTCTCTGCCATCCTGAAGGTCAGAAGCCGGAGGTGAGCTCTCCGGGGCTGGAATCCAGCTGCCGTGGGCAGAGCTGCGCCCTGGCCTTTTTCTGCTCTCTGCATCCTTGGCTCACAGCCCCCACCCCGCGGGAAACCACAGTTAGCACCCTCTGACCTCTGCTCTGGCCTTCTGTCCCCTTCTCTGCATTTGTCCTTCCTGCCTCTCTTTTACTTACAGACTTGGGATTGAGCCCTTGGCTTACCGGAAGCCACCTTCCCGTCTGCGGTCAGCTGACCGCAGCCTCCTCACTGTGCAGGAGCTCACAATCTCTTGGGGGACTTTGTCCTGCTCACCACAGAACACGACGGGACTGCGGTGGCTGGGACCCTAATACTAAGGCTGCTGAACCTCAGGAGACAGCCTGCACCACGATGATCACCCCCACGGCCTCTTAAGAAACACAGCTGCAGACCTGCTGACCCACGGTCCTTCCAGCCGGTGAGGCATGAAGGAGGCGGAGCTGTGCTTTGCAGGCAGGGTCCCCTCTGAACCTGTAATTACAGCCTCTGAAGGCAGGGAAGGAGTGAGCACCAGGGAAAGGGACTCAGAGAGCAGCGGAGATGGGACGGACGCAGCAGTCTCCCCCGGGGTTAGCAGGGCCCCGCGGGCATCCGCACTGCAAGGGAGTGGAGGTTCAGGGCCGCACCCTCCTGTTTTTGTCCTTGTCTGCAGCAGCAGCCCGGCCCTCTCCAGCTGGACACGTGCCAGTGCCGGCTTCCGCGGCTGGGTCTGCAACGGCCATGGGTTTTCAAGCCCCCGCCCTGGGCTCCTTGTGGTGGCACCTTTCTGCCTTCACCGGCTGTGGGACAGTCACACTGTGTGCTGACGGACACAAGGTCCTCACTAGGAGACATCCATGGGCCAGCACCCTAAAGGGAGGTGGGACCTTATTTATTTCTTTGTTTATTTATTGGCAGAACTGGAGATTAAACTCAGGGCCTTCCCATGGACCTACATCCCCCAGCACCTTCGTAATGTTTTTGAGACAGGATGTCACCAAGTTGCTCAACTGCCCAAGCTGAGCTAGAGTTTGCCGTCCTGTCCTCCTGCCTGGGCCTCCGAGAGTGCCACGATCATAGGTGAGGGCCGCCGTGTCCCGTGTGGGACCTTGGAGGGCCTCAGCAGCGGGTGAATGCTGTTGTCATAGGAGTGGGCTTCCCTAAGAGGATGGCAGTGGTGTCCTCCCCTCCCCCTTCCTTCTCCCTCCCTTCCCCCCTTCCTCCCTCCTCCCTCCCTTTCTCTCCCTTTCTCTCCATGTGACCATGGTGTCACATTGTGATGAAGAAAGAAGCCCTTCCCTGGACGGGACATCTCAGTCTCGGACTTCCCAACCTCCAGTACACTGAGCCGAGTGTGTGCTTGCTGTAAATTACCTACCTGGCAGCTGGCGTCCTGTCACAACAGCAGAAGGGGACCAGCACGCCTGATAACCCGAGCAGAAAATAAAGAGACTTCCAGCACGATGTTTTGCATCCTTCCACTTTTGCTTGGCAACAGCAGCCGTGGCCCGCCATAAGCTGTGGCGTCTTGTCCATGAGACACAAGGTCGGCAGTGGCCATGGCGTGGGGGCAGCCACCACGGAGCAGGGCGTGGCTCTGGTCAGCCCCACTCAGTGGATCCCGCGTCTTCACATTCCAGAGCCCAGGTCGAAGGGCAGCACGGCAGGGACATGCTGTTCCTACCGCGGAGGCAGGAGCCGGAGAGCAGGCCAGACCTGCGCACACGTGCAGACCCTCTGCTCAGCTACGGCCAGCGTCCACCAGTTGTTTCTGAGTGACCAGGGCACTTTCTGTGGCCCAGGCAAGCGCAGCGAGGTGGGCGCATTTTCCTCCCGGGAGCCGCGGCATTAGGAAGCAGATGGTTAGTTTGGCCCATCGCCTCCATTGCCGCAGCCTTCCAGAGCCCCCCGCTCTGGCCAGTCCCCCGGGCCGGAAGGACTCAGCTCTGCTTTCCCAGGAGAGCTTCTCTTATCCAGGATGTACCCAAGTCCAAGTCCCATTCTGTGGAGACTGTTGCAGATGGAAGTGTCGCAAGCTAGAGAGTACGTGACATGGTCTCCCTGCAGAAATGTGACTCCTGACGTCGGTGGGCCCTCATAGCATCCCTGCCACTTAGCTAACGGTCCCCTCGGGTGGGTTTGGGGGTGAACTTCCGGGGAGGACACCCTTGCCCAAGGCTGCAGAGGGTGCAGTAGGGGTCACAAGTGCTTGAGACCCGCCGCCGTTCGCCACCTGCCTGTGGATAACTGAGGCACAAAGCCCAGCCGCTGTGCCTCTCAGGACCCCTTTCTGGAAATTGTCCCTTTGCCCTACAGCAGGGCATCCTAAGGACCCCAGGAACCAGGAGCCGAGGCCAGTTGCCCTCATGCACAACCCCAAGTCCTGCATGCTTGCAATCCTCAGTGTGTGGCCACTCCTTCAGCACAGAGTCAGATATGGACTCATTAGAAGACCAGTGGTAACCTAGCTGCACGCAGTTGCATTCTTCACACATCTCTCTTAATAAGTAGGAATGAATTTGATTACTGGGTGCTGCTTCTACCTCTCTGTAACACCCTGTTTATGCACCAGTGTAAGAGAGGCTCCAGAGAAGCAGAACCAATAGGTGTGTGTGCACATGTGTGTGTGTGTGTGTGTGTGTGTGTACATGTGCATGAAGTTCACAACTGCAGGGCAGGCTGGAGATTGGGGGAAGAGCTGGCACTGTAACCCAGGAGTGAACCCACGAATCTCTGTTCTTTAGGGAAGTGTGGGTCTTTCTTTCCTCAGCCATTCCACAGCTGCTGATGATGACGCCCTCCTTTATTAACGTGGGGATTCTGCTTTACTCAGGGTGACAGGACTTTACTGTTTAACCTTGTCTAAAAAATGTTGTCTTCCTGGAAACATCCAAGAAAGCGTTTTACCAGACATGTGGATATCATGCCCTACCCAGGCTGACACAAAACCCCATCCATATCACCCTACAAAGCCAGAAAAACGGAATACCAGGCAGGTGCAGGGTTGGCCCATAGTTTGGGGCAACGATGGGTCTCATCAACTGAAGCACAGGTTCCACAAGGGGGGGACCCATGAGGACTTTGCCTGCACTCACAGATATGACCGGATGGATAGAGCCACACCCCCAGCACTTGTGTGGCTACCACACAAGTCCACGGAGGGAAGGCTGGAAGGATGCGGGGGGAGGATGTGAGCGGGAGGATGTGAAAATGACAAAGGCCGGAGTTGGCCGAAGGTGGGAAATGGAAGAGTTGCCTGACCCGAGCTTCTGGTTGAATGTGGATGCAGTGTGAAAGGTGAGCTGCCTGCCAGCCGCACACAGAGACCGCAGCCCTCACAGGTGTCTGGAGAAAAGGGCCAGCAGGCAGCTGAGTGCATGGCCCAGTCTTTGGTGGGATTGCTGGGCTGGGAGGGATTTAGGAGAGACCGGAAGTGGGGGCCACTGATAACCTACGGCATAAGAGGTACAAAGGCAGCCAAGGCAGGGAGAGCCATCTCAGGCCAAGGATGGGGCCCAGGAGGGGTCTGCTGTCCCCAGAAGAGGGACGGCAAAGGCTGCCAGCAAGAGAAGGTGGTGGGGCAGCTGAGAGGCCTGGGCAAAGGGTGTGGAGGCAGGAGATCTCCCAGCAGGAGGAGGTGGCTGCTTCGGGCAGATGCCCCAGATGTGGCTTCTGTCTCTGCACCTCTCTGTGGCCCACCCAAGGCCCTGCCTGCCATGCTGCTCAGTGCAGAGCTCTCACTTGGCATCCAGGAGGCCCTGGATTTTCTCCCCAGCACCACAACATAGAAAAACACAGAAAAATAAAATGGAGAAGTAAAGGAAGCTACAGAAGCAAGAAGACCACGGGAAGCAGAGGTGGAGGGAGAAAAGGGTGTTACAGATCCAGCCAAGGAGCAGCTGAAGGCAGGGGAAACTGGGAGAGGTGAGGGAGACTTTCCCCAAGTCTTCAAGAAAAGCGCTGACACCTCAATTCTAAATCCGGCCTCCAGAACTGTCACAGAATGTTTCTGTGGTTAAAACAGAAAAGCCACCAAGTGTGTGGTCATCTGTTATGGCAGCCATAGGAAACTTAGCCCAGCATTTAGGATTTAAGATTCAGGATTCCCAGCATCTGTCCAAAATCATTCTCTGCTAACTCCAAGACCTCAACCAAGTTACCACATCTAGGTTCAAGAAAGCTGGGTCTCCAGGAGGGTTGTGTTGTTCCACAAGCAACGGGAATGCCAACCTGCAGTGTCTCTCTAGGAGTCTTGGGTGTTTGGACATCAAAAGTCACATCAACAGAAATCAGATTTTCATGAACCAGATGAGACAGGATTTTGTGATGTTTCATCCCACAGCAAGAGTAAGAAGCTGGGGATTGGGTGTAGAATTTTCTCAGACTCAAATGTTCATTGATTTTACGGTATGGTTTATATGGTGTAGGTTTTTTCCCATCATCCAAATGCATTCTTGTTACCTGAAATCATTGTGTTCTACAGCAGGAGAAATGACCATGAACAAGTCCACCTCCCACAAGATGACCTGTCCAAGACCCCTGTATTGGTTGATCCTGTGTTCCCCCAAGGACTTGTAATTTGGACAGGACTGAGTCTGGCGTTTGTGATTGGCTTGTTGTCTAGTGCTGGGATTGGTGATGTGAGTGCTGCACCTGCCCAGGGGTGGAGCCGACATCCAGAGTAAGGGCGGGAGTAATGCATCTTCCGCTCTCTTTTTCTTGCTGACATGCCTTGCTGCTTGCAGTGGCCATGAATGGCTGCCCCACCACACCAGGCTGCCTTGGAGCCAACTAAGTATGGACTGAAACTCCTGAAAACTATAAGAAGCAAACCTTTCCTTCCCTAATTTTGAGCATCAGGTATTCTGCCTCAGCAGTGAGTAAAAAGTAACTAAGACAACCCCCAAAGCTGGTGGCAGCATCCCTCCTGTGTGTGACATCCCAGGTCTCCTATGGCCTTTCCAATATGCTCAGTAGTAAACGCCAGTGCTAAATAGAGCTAGATGTTGTTTTGCTTCAATCCCATCATTTTTCCAAATCTTAAATAGAGATGGTCTAGGCTACTTTTCTCTCATTGTTGAGACAGAATATCTGACACCCAAAATGAACAAAGGAAAGGTTTATTTCTCACAGTTTTTGGAGATTTCAATCCATACTCAGCTGGCTCCAAGGCAGGATGGCATGGCAGGGCCACTGTTCATAGCAGCCACAAGCAGCAAGGTGCAAACAGTGCAAAACAGGAAAGACACGCCTTCTTCCCACCCTTACACTGTATGCCAGCTCCACCCCTGGGCGGTGTAGCACTCACATCACCCATCCCAGTGCCAGACAACAAACCAATCATGAACGCCAGGCTCAGCCATGTCCATGATTACATGAGGCTTGGGATGGGAGGCATCCAAACACAATCCATAACAGAGATCTAACAGTTTGTTGGATGTGTACAATTGCTAAGAAACTACCATGAAAACGAGGCTAAGGGTATATCCTTGGTGTCTGTTATACTGACATATATATATATCTCCTCATCTGAAGTGCTGTTTCTTATCCCTTAGTCTTTACATGCTAACGTCACACCTGCTGACCTGTGTGTAGTATATTTCACAAGAATAATCATAGTAGAAATGTTCCAGCTTTGGTTCTGACTAAAGATGTAAGTAACACTTTTGTGCCTGATCATCACAGTCAATTAAACTAAGAAGTACCTGGTCATTCTCCACTCAAAGACTTTTGCACTTAACACACACACACACACAAAGACTACTCTAATCCATAATCTATCATAAAGTATGTATTTTACCCAGCTTCTGTAATAATTGCTAGCTTTTAGGACTCCATGTTTTCTGAATAGCATGTGATTTCTCTTTCCTTCAGAGGGTGAATTAACACTTCTCAAAACGCAGCACTACTTATAGATGCTAAACCAGTGATAGGGATTCTTGTTTTTCTACCAAGCATTAAAGAATTATTGTATGGCAGGCATTTTTACATGTTCTACTGTAATTAATTATAGAAATTCATTTTTGCTTTTCTCCTGTGCTTGTTCTCATTCTCATCTTCTCCTCCCCCTGTGAAGTATTCTGATTTACAGGTTGCCTCCAAATAGAACCATACAGGACCCCAGGTTCCTCCAACTTTGAGACACTGGATCTTCTCCACGGTGCTGAAGTTGGGAAACTCACAGCTATTTAAACACCATGTCCAGTTTGCTTAAATGAGGGCCCCTGGAATGACTAGGAAAAGTCCACTGAGGTTGTGTCCTTGCAGACGTAGAGGATGCCAGGAACACGTTTTCCCCCACACGCATGTGTCTGTAACGAGTGCATGTGCGCATGAGCCCGTGGGTGTGAAAGTGTGTGGACGCCTCTCAGTGTCTGGGCTGCTGGGGACTTGCTGAGTGGAGAGAGCCACAGTACTCACATGAGAAACAGTCTTCTATTTCTCATTGCTTTTTCACACCACAGCAAGGGTGGATGGACCTGCCATGCAGGTTCCCTTGGGCATCTAGGAGCCAGGGCAGGACGAGGGCCTTGTGCCCCTGGAAGATACTCACATAGGACCCGACGCCTATGCCCAGGGCACTGTGGGCTCCCACAAAACTACAGGTGCCCTGCATCCTAGGATAGGCGGCCAAGGCAGGAGACACAAAAAGGGCTTGGAATCCAGACCAGAACTGGAACTGACACTGAACCTAGAGTACAGACAGGCCCCAGGTCCAACCCCACCCAGCTCAGGGCAACCTGGCAGGAATCCTTTGCTGTCTTTTCTCTTCATGTTTCTCCTCTTTTAAGTTAAAATTGTTAAAGTTCTGTTCCACCCTCCAAAATGGCAGCAGGACTTGGGAGGAGCAAGACTCCCAGAATCTGTGAACTGCGCCCATTCTTAGCTCTTCTGGTGGCTTCTGCTATCTAAGAAATAGGTTCATATTAGCATTACTTAGCTTGTCAATGAAGACACTCTCTATTGATGGCAAGCGTGGAGATGCTGGGAGTTTAATAACATCCACTCCACTGCTGCACCTGGGCACACACATCACCATTCTTAGTTCTGCTATTGGTTTCTCTGTAACTTTCAGTCACACACATTCCTCTCTCTGCACTGAGTAAGCTGCCGTTGCTGACCTTGGAATGTGCAAGCTCCCACGCGGTGAAGTCTCCAGCGCCTTGTCTGTGAGGATCGTTACAAACATTATCAACCCGCCAAGAGTTGAAACTGTTATGCCAAGCTAAACACGGAGCTTCGATTTCACTTCTTTTCTTGTACTGTTTTGCTGCATCTGGCACAGCTCTGGAAACTCCAGAGGCAGACGGTGGAGGATGAAGAAATGAAGACAAGGGTCAGAATGTAGAAAGCTGAGGTCAGACGGAGCCCCACTTCTGATGGGAGAAAGGACTGCCCAACAACTGCAGTGCATTTACTTGTACAATCAGCGTAACAGGCTGTTTACAGAGAATTGTAATGGGAGAGTAAAATCCGGAACAGGAAGAGCAAAACATCATGCCTTGGTGGTTACAAAGGGAACAAGAGAGGAGTTGTGTATATTATCTCAGGGGAAATGCAAGTCGCTTTGTGCGTCAGCTCCCTGAACTGCAGACAGTTCTCAGGGGGCCCTGCCAAACCCATGAGAAGCAGTGACCTTGTGCTAGATACCCGAGATGCACGCAGCTTCACCCTGAACACTGTTCTGTTGTACTCTTTTTCCTAAAGTTTCTAATGCCTTTTACTTTTTAAGAATTTGCCTTCTTCACTTCCTTTTTTAAGTGTTTAAAACTCTCCAGGCTCCATTCTATTCCGCCAGCTTCTGTCCTCTGAAACCCCTCAGCAAGCATCTTGTCTTCCCGTCCACAGTTCTCATCCCAGAGCTTTCCATTGCCATTGTCTGTATTTTGGCTTCACTTGAGTGTAAACTGAAGTGTCTGTCTCTGAAGAACACGAATGGGTAACACTGTCATTCTGTACTCGTCCGAGGTGTTTGGAACATTGCCTCATGCTTTATTGATGTTTGACTGGGTAGCGAAATCCTGGTTCACAGTCATTGTCTTAGTTACTTTTCTCATTGCTGGGATAAAATATCTGACATCTTCGTAAAGGGGGAACTGTTCACTTTAGCTCACAGTTTGTAGAAGATTAAATTCACAGTCATCTGGCTCCCAGGCAGGGCTGTATGGAGGAGGAGAAACAGCCCATGGCAGAGCAGGCAGGCAGCAAACGGTGATCGCTCCTTTCCCGCTTCGTCCTGTGGATGATGTTATCCACACCCAGGGTGGGCTTTCCCATTAATCACATAGAAAACTATGCTAAAGCAATCAGTGAGCTAATTTGATTATCACACACCTGTATCTGTATTTTTACACCCTAGATCCACCCACTCCCCAAGAGCCCCCACTATGAGCTTAGAGGTTTTGAGAGGACATCAAGGTGCAAACCACAATAGTCGCTTTTCTTCAGAGCTTGGAATGCACTACTTCATCATTTTAACTTCCACTGTGGATAACAGGAAATTTTATTTTAAATGGATTCTCATTTTCAGAAAGAAGCTCTCTGCATATTATATTTTCTGAAAATTTTCAGGAATATATCTGGGCCTCAATCTCATTCTTGGCTCTGGGAACTCAGTGGGAATGTTCAACCTAAAAAAAAATTGACATTTACTTTTTATGTGATCCTTCCACTCTATTTCTTTTTGTTGACTTTTATTGGCCATATTTTGGACTTTATACATCGTTTTTCCAGATCTTTTCTTTTCTCATATAAATTCAGTGTTTTTTTGTTATTAATTCTCTTGCCTGGCAGATTTTTCCCTACTTGTCTTTCAACCTTTCATTGGCATCTTTTATATCTTTTTAGTTCTTTCTGGTGCTCTGCTCCCCCATGCTATAAAAATGCTCCTTTTACTTAAGAGAAGCAATATATCTTGAAACTTTGAGAAAAGAAAATAAGGAGTTTGACTCTTTATGCCACAAAAAAGTGGGTTTTTTTCTTTTATTTCATGGTATAGTCCCATTTTCTCGACAATACTTTTTTTCGTGATCTTCTGACTTGGTCTGTCTAGTTCCTGACGTAGGTTTCCCTGATCAGTTGACCCTGAACCTTTCTCCATGAAGTACTGAGCGCCGCATGGTGCCTGTGAGCTCAGTCTACAAGGGAGGGGTCTCACCATCCTGCCAACTTTTCTCAGTTCATTTGGTTGGGGATGGTGGGGAGCAACAATCACGATTTAGGGTCTCCAAATGCCAGAAGACAGAGTGTAAACCAGTTTCCATGATGAGCTACCTGTGTCCTCTCCAGATATTTCACTGAATTTCTTGGAAAATAATTCTTCTTCAGAAAGAAGAGTAGATGAGGCCATGGGATTATGTGTCCTTGTGATTCTTATTGTTGCTAGGAATTAAATTCCTAGGGACTGGAAAACATTTCATCCTTAGAAAATATAACATATCCTACAACTGTGTCAAAATCCCTTATAGTAAGGGGCAAGAAAATTGAATCAGATTATCTCCATGAAGTGAACAAAATCAGTGGAATTCAAACCCTGCTGCAACCCCTGTGGCTCCTGAGGTTCTTGGGGTGAAGGTCCGCGAGAGGATGAGAAAAGTAAAGAAGAGACAAAGCTGGGGTCAGGTGGAGCCCTTATCCTCCTGATGGGAGGGAAGGTACTGTTCAACCAATGCAGCCTGTTTATTTATATACTGGGAAGGATGACGTCAATTTCAGCCCCTCTTCCTAGCAGCCCATTGCTTGGATTATCTAGGAGCTTGGTGTTTTTCTGGACTGTAGCAACTTCTTCATGTAGTTGACCTGGGGCCCTCTTTGTCTTTTGGTAGGGTCATGTCTGGGTCATGCCCTAGGTCAATTTCCAGCTTCAACAGCTCCCAAGAAAACCCAGGCTGAAAACTGGCAGTGAGAAACTCTTCTGAGTGTTTCCTGGGACCTAAAAGATAGGAATTCCCTCAGGCCAGTTACACTGAGAAATTATTCTCATTTTATTCCTTCAGAAATCTACTCTGGTTACCAAAGTTGTATATATATCTACTAGTTATGAAATGTATTCCTATCTTATTATTATCTTCCCTCTATTTGGTTTGCAGTGACATTCAGTGATGGAACAAAAGTCAGTGATTCTAGAGTTTAACCTAATTTGGAGGAATCACCTTTTGCTCAGAGCATTTTAATAGGACTGTGCACTACACGCTTACATGGGACATTGATTCTGCTGACTTAAACATTTTGTGAATTATTGTGTGAATGTTCTTTGGGACACAGTATCTCCATGAGAAATATTCTTCTACCAACTGGCCCACACCAGTCAGGCCCCTTTCTATCCATCAGCACCTCCCATCATCCCTGGCTTGAAACAGATATGTTTCTCATCAGAACTGTGTTGACCAAATATAATAGGAGATTTTTTAACCATCCTGTCTGATTTTTCCTGCCCAAAAGTTGTAAAAAAGTGGCCTGCTACTGACAAACCAAGAGAAAAGATTTTCAAACTATAAGAAAAGCAACTTTGAGACTAACATGTTGGAGGAGATGAGGTCCAAGCTGTCTAGAAGTGATTTCTGAGGCCAGCACAGGCCATGTCACCCTGAGCAGAGTGGCTACCCCTAGCCACTGCCATCAGCCTCACCCACATCAGCACGGATCCTCCATTGATGGCAGCCCGCAGGGTCTCCTGCCCTCCTCTGCAATTCTTGTCGCTCACTGTGAAATGAAGCACTCAGGCCAATGAGCTTAGGGCTTGTCCTACCCACAGCATCCTGTGTTTCTATGTCAAAGTTATGAAATTACTTTCCATCGGTGTAGCTCAAGCACAAGCCAATTAACTGTCCCCCCTGGCTTTTGCCATTTATTACTGGATTCTGCACAGTTCTTTACCAGCATGTTAAATGTGTTTCAGTTTGCCCAAAAGTTGAAAATTGTACATATGGGGGTGAGAAGTGCATTGCAAGCATCTTAAAAGCATTCGTGTTGACTTCAGCCTTTATTTCAGGCTCGTATTTCATCCTATGCTGTGATGTTTTCACTGAATTATAAATATTCTAAATGCAAATGTGTATACCCAGTTATCTAGTGCAGGTGAATGATAGTGTTTAAATAATTAAGTTCAATTAAAAAAAAACTTTGAGCGTGATTCATGGACATTCGTATCAGCACTTTGAAAGCTGATAGGCTGACATACATTTGTGCCAAGGCACTGGAGAACTGAGACCCTGATAATAAATCCACTTCTTCCTCAATGGGATTCAAGTTAATGATATGGCCCATCTCAGCTGCCCTCAGCCTTGGCCAGATGACAAAAGACTTGTGGAAACAACACTGGAAGACAATTGAATCAGGCATTTTGTTTACAGTAACTGCACCCTGCTCCCCAAGCTGGGGGGAGGGGAGTCCTCTGAAGGTCATATAGCTATGCCCTACCCCCACCCCTGCAAGGGCAGTCCCAAAGACTCATTTGTGTGCCCAGCCCCCTCCCCACTCACAACCCCAGTGGCTCCAGGAATGCCCATTCTAAGCCAAAACATTCTCTAGACAAACATAGATTAAACCAAAACCAGCTGCTCTTTGGGCAGTGACCCAATTCAACATCACAGCAAGCGGGGCAAAGCCAGGCTGGAACTAGTGACAAGAAAGAAGACCCCAGGGAGCCACCACACTTGGTGACGACCACTGCATTTGATAAGCCCTCTGGGCCCTAACTCTTTGTGCACTCATAGGATTCCACTTTAAGAAACAATGGGGTCTCCACAGAGACTCACTTTAACAGCAGCCCAGAAAGCTCTTGGGAATGTGTCACTTGTCATAGGACAGAAGGGCGCTTGTTTTCAAAGGAACGGAATGTGGCTCCCGGCCTGGCAGTCAGCTGAGCCTGACCTGGATCCTACGCCCTGCCCTCTGCACCCCACAGGCCCCCATCAAACAATCTGAGAGCAAAGCAACACTGGTGTGGAATAGACAACTGGGGAGAGAATTAAAGAGATCCTGTGGAACTTCAGACACTGTCACTTCAGTTATTTGGCAGATCTCAGCTGGAACAGTTGTCTTCTCCCCTCTCCACGCAGTCAAGTCTAACATGAATTCCTCTCAATATTCCAATCCCAGAGCGGCCTGTCCTGCAAATGAAATAGTCAGGCTGGACTAGCAGCACAGATGGAGCAGGCTTGGTGTTTGTAGCCATCGCTCCATTTTCCATGGTCTTGTAGGATGTGTCACCAGCCCTGAGCAGCAGCAAGACGATCCTGCCTCCTGTCCACACTGCATCATAGCCTGCACAATCAGCACAGAGGGACAGAATAGCAGAAAATGAGCACTTAGGCCTGGGCTGGCAGTCTGCACCCCAACAGGACTGACTGAGTTCAAGGAAATATGAGCCTTACTGTCTTTCCATCTTCCAGAGGTTGTGCAACAGGAACAACTGTGAGGATAAAGATGCCTCCCCTCTTACGGAGTGACTCAACAATAACTAACATCACGACTGAAAGCTACTACATTCGGAGGCTTAGATCAGAGAGACAGAAGCCCAGACTTCCTAGGGAGAGCCCAATTAGTGGCTTCCAGACTCCAGTCAATTTTTGCTAACACTGTTGCTTTTCCCATGCAAAAATTAATAGGAGGAAAGTGCTTCTTAAAAGGTTGGTATTCTGATGAGATTGCTCCCAGCACAGTTAGCTGGAATAATTGATAAAGACATAAAGTGGATTTGTCTTTCTTTGAACTGTCATGCTCCACGGACGACCTGGATAGCCCTTTAAGGACATATGTGCTCCGTTGTCCAAGTACTCAAGATCTAGCCCTCCCTGCAGGCAGGCATTAGAAAGTGACAACCCAGATGAAAAGTAAGGAGGATTTTTAACAATATGTTTGTAACAGGTAAGTTTGAATACGCAGGATTGAACATTAACATTTCTCAACTGCTTCTTTAGTGATAACCTTGGAAGAGGAGGCTGTCAGTTTTCCCTTTGATCAGGAAATGGTGGTGATGTCTCCATTAAGTGTGAGGGTTTACATAGTCAGGGAGGCTTCCTGTTCCTGTACACCACAAGTGCCTTCTGGGGGTCTCAGGCAGCGGGGAAGTCAGGGGTCTTCAGGGCATCCTCTCAAACTCGCACAGCTCCAATTCTTGCCTTTGACCAGGTGTCCCCACCACCACTCCTTCTCCAGAGCTGGCCACCAAACACCAAATGCCAGTATCTGTCATGCTAAAGGTGAATGAGACCTGTCTGACTCGCTTGTGGTTTTGTCATCTGTTGTTTATAAAGAAGTAAGCTCAGGACACACTGAGATCTATCTATCAGAAAGATAATATATGCAAATACTTTTTCATCTTTGGTGTGGAGCTTAACACCTCCTCTGCCACCCGTGAGTATGGACTCCTCAACTCATTTCCAAACTGCAGAGCATGGAAAGGGTAAGTAGTAATGGGACAGTGAGAAACTTAATGGCCTCCACCCACACCAAAGCAACAAGGCTGCCAACCCCACTGATGCCGTGGTGAGGCCATAGACCCCTGATGTGATGTGAGCGAGAGAACCTTTGTGGTGTTATCCTCCCCAACCACCAAATTCTCCAGAGTCCCGGTATAAACAGAGGAAAACATCAGAAAAATAAAATCAAGAGAAATCCTATAAATTGCCTGAACTTACCAAAACTGTCACAGTGGTGGAATGCAACAAGGAAAGACAGAAACTGTCATAGACAAGACTTAGGAGAGAGGCTGAGAAAAAGCTATGTGCACCCTGGGTGAATTCACTGAAGATACAGTGGTATTCAAATAGAGTCTGGTTCTTAGTTACTAGCAATGAACCATTGTTCATCTCTTAGTTTTGACAAAGTGCCATGGTCCTGTAAGATGTTAATAAGAGGTAAGTGTGGAGCCCCCACTGGGGACCAGCAGTCGGCAAGCCAGACACCTGCAGTGCAGATGTAGGGACCCATTCACCCTTAGGGTCTTGCATGTGCCAGCCTTGCATGAAATTATGTTATCTTCACAACTTCTTTGCAAGCCTAAAATTGTTCCAAAGCAAAGAGTTTATTAAGAAAAAGCACTACTTGGAATCTTGCAATTTTCTTTTGAAGATATGAAACCAGCACTTTGTTGGCAAGGGAAAGAGAACATTTGACACACACTGTCCAGGAAGGTCCTGCCCACTCCAGGCCTGGGGGTCTGGGGTCATCCTACCCTAGCTGCCTTCAGATGTACTGGGACCTGCAGTAAATGTCCAGCTCAGAGATAATGATGTTAGATGTTCAGGCAACCAAATTTTGGGCACAGTAGCCAACTGGGAGTTCCTCCGATAACATACATACATTTAACAATACCCAAAGGAATTCTTTTATGTCAGACACATGTCACTAGAAGTGTTAACAGGTTAACAGAAAGCAATCTACAGATTTAATGAAATTCATATCAAAATGTCAATGCCATTTCACAAAAATAGAAAAATACCGAGAAGCATGAAAGAGCTCAAATAGCCAAAGCAATCCTCACCAAAAATAGCAAAGTTGGAGACACCACAACACCTAACTTCAAAACATACTACAAAGCTATAATGATGAAACAGCATAGGATTAGTATAAAAACAATCACACAGTCCAACAGAATGGAATAATGAATTCAGAAATAAATCCACACATTAAAAGTCAATTGATTTTCATCTCAGGCACCAGAACATATTTTGAAGAAAAGACAGTCTCCTCAGTAAATGGTGCTGGGAAAGTGGGATATTCACAGGCAGAAGCATCAAACTAGATCCTTACCATTCATCATTTATGAAAATCAAGTCAAAATGGATCAAAGACTTAAATGTAAGATATGAAATGATGGAACTACTAGAAGAAAACATAGAGAAAATTCTTTAGGACATTGGTCAGTATGAATATTTTTTGTATACGACTCAAAAAGCATAAGCTACAAAAACAAAAACTGACCACTGGAATTACATAAAATCAGTTGTTTCACTGCAAAAGAAACAATTTTCAGAGGTAAGAGAAAATGGAAGAAAATATTTATACACTGACAGTGGAGTCATATCCAAAATACACAAGTAATTCAAACAATTCACCAGTGCGAAAAAGCAGAAAACAATTTAATTGTTTTACTTGGATAAATGACCCAATGATGCATTTCTCAAAAGAAAACATATAAATGGCCAAACAGGTGTGTGAGAAGAAAGCTAATCATCTGAGACACTCAAATCAAACCCACAATGAGGTATCAACTCATCTCAGTTAGAATGGGTCCTAACAAAAAAGATTTTTAAAAAATGAAACATGGTGCCAAAGACACAGAGAGAAGTGAATTCACATGTACTCTTGGTGGGGATGTAAACTGGTACAGCCATTATAGAAAACAATGTGGAATTTCCTCAAAAACCTAAATAGAACTACCATTTGGCCTAGAGATTTCTCTGCTCTGTATATACCCAAAGGAATACACAGAGCTTCTTTATCAAAGGGACTTCTGTTGCGGTCCTGTGTGCACTATAGCATGTTCACAGTAACAAAGTTACGAGAAGCAAGCTAAATGTCCACTGACACACAAACATAAAGAAAGTCACTGACCATGTCTTATTTATGCAATGAAACATTATTCAGTCAAAAACAAAACAAAACAAAACAAAAAAGCTATGAAATCCTGTCATTTTTGGCAACATAGATGATACTGGAGGATCATATTATCTGAAAGAAGTCGGGCATAGAAAGACAAAGACCACGTGTTCTCCTGATACAAGCAGACTTTAAAAATTGACCTCATAGAAACAGAGACCGGAAAAGTAGTTAGCAGATGTTATGGTTTATGTCTAGATGTCTTCCAAAGCCTCTCACACTCAAAGGTGGGCCTTTTGCGTGGTGACTGGATCATGGGGACACAATACTCAGTAGTGGATTACTGGGAAGCAGAGATTGATTGGAAGAGGTACAACACGGGGAGTGTGGCTAGGAAGTGTCTACTCCCTCCTCCACGCTTGATCCCTCTCCCTGCTTCCTGCTGTAATGGCACGAGCTATTTCTCGTCCACCATGCTGCCTTGCCTTGAAGCCAGCTGACTGTGAACTGATACCTCTGCAAATTGTGAGCCAAAATAAACCTTTCTCCAGAAAAAACACAGGCCGAGATGATAGCCACTGAAGTAAAATGCAAATTAATGCTTGTAGTATTTACTGTTTCATTGACTTTGCAGGCCTAAAGCTGGTAGTCTGATCATCTATTTAAAGGATGATAATACACAATATAACATCTATGGGGCATCCGCTTATGAAGGTAGTAGCCATTGTTAATTCCCTATAATCTCATTTTAAAGTCCTGTATCATTCTGTTTTGTTTGGTTTGGTTTTATTCTGTTTTGTCTTGTTTGATTTTATTACAATAAATAGCTGATGGCATGGGCAGCTATTTCAAAGATAACAAGATATATTATGGTAGCCATTTTGGACTTACTATTATCTTATTTTGAAGTCCTGTGTTACATTCATTTTTTGTTTTCACTGGTTCTATTCTGCTGTGTTTTGTTTGATTTTACTATGTCTGATGGTATGGGCAGCTATTTTGAAGACGGTAAGAAGCATCCTGATAGCCATTGTTGATTTCCTATTATCTTGTCTTGAAATCCTATATCACTTACACTGTTTTGTTTTGATTGGCTTTATTCTGTTTTATTTTGCTTGGTTTTATTCTCTTCAAAATAAAAAATTACAAAAATAAAAATAACCATTCTTCATTATAGTTGTGAGTGTCAGGTATTGTGTCTCAGTGATGAGGAAGGTAACTAAGATGCAGAGCATGTGAACTAGGAAGCAGAGAATGGTTAACAAGTACAGGGTGCAGTTGGATAGGAGAAATAAATTCCACTGTCCTATAGCACAGTAGGGTTACTATGGTTGACAACAAGTGATTGTACATTGCAAGGTGGGGGGGATTACAAATACAAACAACACAAAGAAATGATCAATGTTTAAAGTGATGGGTCATTTACTCCATAAATACACGCACTTAAGATTATTTTTAATTTAAACATTTTTTAAAAAGAAATTTCGTCTTCTCCTCCATAAAAGAACTAACGAGATGAATAATCTCCAGTTGGATACTGACTTCTGAGACTCATGTTGCTCTGGGCACATAAAATGTAGACTGCTTAGGATGCTGCTATTGGGGTGCCTATGGCTAGGGAACCTCTCAGCCTGTAGTTAGTCATCATGATAGTGGACCTTATTCATCCTGGCCATTCATCTCTGGAGGAGGAATGTTCCCTTTGGCTGTGTCCTGGTTGGACGATAAGAAAGTACGGAGCATGATAAAGGGAGAGAGGGAGAGAAGGAAGATATTTAAATTCTTTGGGGGGAAGTGTTACCTCCTACTTCAACTGATAGCTAAAAAGAGTTCTGCCATGTGTGCAGTGCCACATTACTTCCGGTGGAATGCCACCAACACCTACGTGTGGAACTCACAGTTGCCAGTTACTCTCCTCCACCATCCAACTCTGAGTAGCTGAGGGAAGCCAGCCAGCTTCTTGTGCTCTTGCTGATATGGACACAACAGTGTAGCACTTTTCATCATTGACAAGGGGAAAAAGAAGACCTAAGGTTAAGAATCTTGCCTGAAGAATAGCTGAATGTCACTGAGGAGAAAGAACAACATATAAACACAAAATATGTTTTCAGAAAGCCCCAAAAAGGCTTTTTGCATAACATTACATTTCCCTCTGCTGCAACTGCCAATTTTGAGTTTCTCACTATTTTTATTTTTTTGAGAACTGATCATTTTATAAATAGCCTTTTAAATGTCAAACTAACTGGTGGAATAACGTATCTCTACTTCCTATCCTGCATAGGTTAAACCTTGCTTCATTTCCTTGGTCCTCTCTGAAGCATTGGGAAGTGAGGCATTCAGACAGAGGCATCCAGAGTGAGTGACTCTGATGGCTCAAGGCTTTGACGTTCTCTTCTGTCACTGCTGGTGCAGAGCTCTCCAGGGCGGGAAGGTGATCATCTTCTCAATGTCCCATTTCTATTTGGCTCTGACTATTCATCATCTCCACAGTCATTCAAGGTCAGTCGATTGAGGTAGATTGGGACCACCAAGATGAAATGAATGTAAGGTCACAGAAACTTCCTTTACAGCAACAGCAAGACCTTGGCTCTCATTCCTCAGAGCAACAGGAGATTGCCGCCTAGCACCCCTGCCTAGGGCCAGGTTCATTTTGGAAGATTTCCAAAGATTCCCATTTAGTTGTTTTAATGCTTCTCTGGTACTGGGGAAGTCATGAATGCTCTGTGAACTACAATGGCCCTCCTTCAGGACTGGATGACCACCCTAGGGAACTTTGGACCCCCAGGCAACCATGAGGTATGGAATACTGTGACCAGCAAGCCAGGCACCCTGATCAGTTACTCAATATTGAATCCTTGTTGTAGGTGGTGTGAGCCCTTCCTCCATGGGTTAGGGTGTGTGCCTGTGGGTCCCCCAAATGAGTACTCCTCCTGAAAGAGGAGGCCTCAAAAGGGAAACTACCAATTCTACATCAGACCTGGAGGAAGATGACTCATTGGAAACTGCCACACCACCCATGACCCCTCTGACACCCTATCTGGTGACTTGTCACACTCCGTGGCAGCTGTGCTGAAAGTGGGACCAGACTCTACCTATGGAGATTTAATGACTATGGGATCAGAACCCCTCCTCCCCTTACACCAAATACCAGCATCCAGGGAGGGAAGACAAGCCCGATCCATTATGGTCTATGTCCCTTTTAGAACTAGTGCCTTGTGTAACTGGAAGGCCCAAAACCCACCCATGCCTTAATTACTCTACTTGAGTCAGTTTTCAGGACTCACCACCCCACTTGGAATGATTGTCAATAGTTGCTATTGACGCTTTTCACCTCTGGGAAAACAGATAGGATTTGGAAAGAGGCAGAAGCTCAAATTAGGAAAGAAACTGTGGGCACAGAACAGGATAAACAGGACCTGGATAAACAGAACAGGATAAAGAGACCCTGCCCAGAAAAGCCCCAACTGAGGACCCCAATACTGCAGATGGTATGCATTTGCTGGAGGTCCACCATTGAGCCTTACACTGTGAGCTGATCATAGCTGCCCACAAATCTAAATAAGTTAGCAGAAGTGTTTCAGCAACCAACTGAGAGTCTAACAGTGCATCTCGAGTGCCTCCTGGAGGCTTTTAGACTTACACTCCTTTTGGCTGGAGGTCCCCAAGAACATCTGGACTGTCAACATGGCTTTGTCACATGATCAACCCTTGACATTCAGCATAAATTACAGAAGTTAGAGGGGTCTGCAGCCATGAATATGTCACAATTGGCAGAAGTAGCCCAACAGGTATACCACAACAGGGAGGAAGCTACCAAAAAGGCAGAAAACAAAAAGAAAAAAAGGTGCCAAAAAGAACAGGCTAAAGTTTTGGTGGCAGTTTTCAAAGAGACTACTAAACCAGGGGTCAATAAGGTTAAGAATAAGGTCCAAAATAAGGTCCAGATCAGGGTCACATCATTTGCCTCTAGATCCAGACCAGTGTGTCAATTGCAAAGAGAAGAAACATTTTAAAAGGGAATTCCCAAAACTGCTTAAGAAGAAAAAGGACAAAGCTTTGTGGTAGAAACTGGGGAGACCTCAGACTGAGGAGGTCACAGGTCCCAGCCGCTCAGCCCCAGGGATCCCATGGTAATGGTAGATGTAGGAGGAAAGCCATTTTGGCTCCTGATAAACACTGAGGGAGCGGTTTCCATGGTTACTCAGCCAGGGGCACCAACTACAAAGCAAAAGGCACACATTCAAGGGGCCACCACAGAAACCTCTATCTATTCATTCTACGCACCCAGGCAGGTTCAATTAGGATGACAGTTGGTTAGCCACTCTTTTCTGTTGGTGCCTGACTGCCCCTTTCCTCTCCTGGGCTGAGACCCTCTCTGAAAATTACAAGCCCAGTTTTTCTTTACCCCACAGGAGGCCACCCTGCCTTAGTCCATTTGCTCACTGTGACCTTAGCCATGAGGGAGGAATATCTTCTCCAAGAGAGAGGGGACCCAGCTGTCATAGATGCTGTTTCTCCTTTCTGGACCCATCATTTCCCCACAGTTTGAGCAGAAGTCATCCCACCTGGGTTGGCAGCCCACATCCCTCCTACTGTTGTTGAATTAGTAAGTCATGCTCAATCCATGCATTTTAAGCAGTACCACCATGGCTCTTGAAGCCAGAAAAGGAATTAAGCCCTGCATTCCTAGGATGCTAGAAGCTGGAATTCTGCATCGATACCAGTCACTCTGAAATATTCCCTTTCTACCTGCTAAAAACCTCAGAACAAATAAATACTGACCTCTTCAGGATTTAGGCGTGGGTAATGCTTTGGTTGTCACTCTACACTCAACTGTCTCTAACCCCTATACTTTGTTAAGCCTGCTCCCACCATCCCAGATCTGATACACAGTGCTTGACTTAAAAAATGCCTTCTTTTGTATTCTCTTAGACCAAGGTTTCCAAGAGACATTTGCCTGTGAATGGGAGGAACCTGAGGGAGGACGTGAATGTCAATTAAGCTGGACAAGGCTTCCCCAGGGATTTAAAAACTCCCCCGTGATATTTGGGGAAGCCTTAGCCAAGGACTTGGTATCAGGCAAGTCCTACTGTCACTTTGCTTCAGTATGTTGATGACCTGCACGGAGCTGCAAAAACCAAAGAGATCTCGCCAACAAGGGACTGAAAAGTTATTGGGACTGCTCCAGGAGAAACGATATTGAGTGTCTAGGAAAAGGGCTCAGATTTGTGTCCAATCAGTTAGATTTCTTGAATTTGTGCTTAAAGGTGGGACCTGGATGTTGGTAGGAGCCTGCACTCAGGCTATACAAAATCTCAGGGTGACTGCCTCACAAAAAGAGCTTAGAGAATTTCTCAGAACAGGACAGTAGTGTCATATTTGGATTCACAATTTTGTTGCAATTTCTAAGTCTTTGTATGAGGCACTAGCAGGAGGAACAGTTCTCCTCTGAGGTAGGATACAGAATGCCAGTAGGCGTTTGATGTGTTCAAAGAGAGACTGTTGATCTCTCCTGTTCTGGCTCTCTTGGATATCACCAAGCCGTTTCAAATGTTTGTACATGAAAAAGAAGTCATGGCTTGGGGTATACTAACAGAGACTCTAGGGCCATGGCATAGGCCAGTGGCCTACATGTCAAAAAAAAAAAAACTGGACCTGGTGGTGACCAGCTGGCCTCTCTGCTTATGGGCTCTAGTTGCCACTGCCACTTTGGCCGAGGAAGCTGACAAACTGACTTTGGGGCAATCTCTAAAAGTGTATGCCCCCCATGTGGTGAAAACCTTACTCCAAGGTCCTGGTGGTAAATTGCTGTTGGGGGCCCAACTGGCTCAATATCAGGGAGCTCTCCTCGAGAACCCCCACCTGACCTTGGAAACTATCCAGGACCTCAATCTCACCACCTTGTTGCCTACCTCCATGACACCTGCTGCACATGATTGCATGGAAACCATCAAGATGGTCTATTCAGCCTACCTGGACCTCCAAGACTCCATTTCCAGATCCTGAATGGGCCTTGCTTTCAGATGGCAGCAGCATGGTAATAGAAGGAGTCTGAAGGGCGAGGGCAGTGGTAGTCACTGGATCAGACTGCTCGAGCAGAGCAGTTCCCCCAGGAACTTCAGCCCAGAAGGCTGAACTACTGCTCTCACCTGGGCCTTAGAACTGGGAAAGGATAAATGAGTCAATATTTGTGCTGACTCCCAACATGCCTTTGCCACTTTTCATGTTCACAGAGCTATTTATAAAGAAAGGGGACTACTGACTGTGGGAGAAAAAGACATTAAATATTCCCAGGCAATCTTAAGGTTACTGTAGGCCATGTGGCTGCCCAAAAAGGTGGCTGTTATGCACTGTCCCGGTCACCAGAGGGGGGATTCGGTTGAGGCCAGAGGCAGCTGTGTTGCAGATCTGGCAGCCAAGCAGGCAGCCAATCTGGACATCCCCACTTTTGAAAAGGTGCTCATGGCACCATACTTAAACCTTCCCACTCATTCCGAGGCTGAACTCAAATAGGCTAAATCACAGGGAACCACAGACCACAATGGCTGGCAGAGGAGGCCAGCAGGGACTACATTCTTCCCTGAGGCCCTAGGATGGTTTGTGATTAATGACTTGCATACCCAGACACACTTGGGAAAGACTGCCATGGCAGAGTAGCTTCACGGTATTTTTATACCCTTAGGCTTTGGACTAGTTCGGGCTATGTTCCTTAGTGGTTGAACATTGTGGAACTTATGCCTGCAACTCACCTGCATAGCAGTCACATAGCCAGCCTAGTGTTTGAAGACAAGGAACCACCCCATCCAAAGACATTGAGATCAACGTCACCAAGATCCAACTGACTACAGGGAACAGGAAATATTTGCTGGTCCTGATCTGCACCTATACAGGCTGGGTGGAGGTCCTCCCCACTAAGACTGAGACTCCAGGGAGGTGCCACAAAAAAAAAATCTACAGAAGGGTCAAATCTCCTGGCCAAGCAGTCTCATTAATGATTGTTCTCCCCTGTGGCCGAGTTACTGTGAACTTGTAGGCCAGCTTAGTAACAGCTAACTTGACCAAGAACCCAATGAGGAGCAAGAAGAAGATGACACGGATGGTCAGTTTAATGTTGATGGAGCCTTCTTCTCGTGCAGTTGCTGTGATTGGTGGAGAGGGTGAGCTGTCTCAATGTTTGGTAGGTCTGGTTAGTTAGATGATGTCTTGGTCACAGTCCATCACTTGGCCCTGGAATGGTGGGCCCATGGGACAAGCCCTACAACTTTAGGAAAAGCAGGCATGGTTAGCACAATGTCATATGGTCCCTCCCACTTAGGTTGAAGCGGGTTGTCTTTCCAACCCCTAAACAGAACCTGGTCTCCTGGTTTTAAAGGGTGCACAGGAGTATGTGTAGGGGTGGGATGATATTCCAAAGCAGTCTGTTGAAGTTCTTCAAGGGTCTGATGGAGAGCCTTCATCTGCTGATGGAGGTCCAGTGACCCAGTCTTTAGCAGTCCTTTCAATACAGGCATGAGTGGAGGAGTCCTCCTGAACAGAATTTCAAAAGGAGTGAGACCATCTCATTATGGCATGCACTGAGAATGGAGGAGGGCCACCGGCAACATAGTCACCCTTGTGGCTCTGGTGTCTTGGCAGATCTTGGCCAGAATGGTCTTGAGGGTACACCTGGCCAGAGCTCTGAAGCTGATAGGCCATGTGGAGCTTCCGTTTTAGCCCCAAAGCTGAGGCTAATCCCTGGACTGCTCTGCTCAAGAACACTGGCCCATTATCTGACCCAACAGTCAGGGTGAGTTCATACTGGGGGACAATCGTTAGTGAGACTGCTTGGCCAGGAGATTTGACCCCTCTCTAGATTAAGGTAGATAAGTGAAGATTTGACCCCCAAATATTTTTATTCATCCAAACAAACATTGGGGAATATTCTCAGTCTGTAAGGTCCTAGAAGAAGTTAGGGGGATGAGATAAACCCAGCTGGCACTTATTTTTGCCCAGAGAACCAAAGCTGTAGCTCCGTAAGAGATTATAATTTCTCTCAGTGGGGTTGCAAAACCAGTAGGATCTATGCCTATGGGAAATCCTGGATCAATAAGGACAACAACATCATGGTAAAAAAAAAAAAGTATCTTTTCCCTGAGCTGGGCTGCAAATTGGGATTTTGCCACCAGCTAGGGTTAATTATTAAAAATCCAGAAAAGAAACATTGGCTTATGGGAAAGATGTGGGGAATTAGGTTTTTGTCACTGGATTAGACCCAGAAATGTTTTCACCATTTATAAGGTCCTTCAGACCTCCATCAAGACTCCCTTGACAGAAAACCCAGGGCTACAGGGAAGGCTGTGGGCCCAAACCTTGGTTCAGGTCCCCAAATACCACCTGCCACACCACTGGGAATATACGGCCTTTTGGGTAAAAGCTTACCCACACTAAATCACACTAGACAGAACTCGGCCCTACCTAGATTGTTGGTTCTGTATTCAGGCACAGCCACCCTTTCATGAGAGTCTGGCTTCCCCTGAGAGGCCCACTAACCTCATGGGAAAAGGCTCTAACAGGGAACAACTCATCTCTTCCATTTTAATAGATAATGTATATGATACTGGGACTTGGGTAGGTAAAACAGCCAGTAGATGATACCCAGGGATTCCATGCAACATAGCCCTTCCTCTCACTCGAGCCATGAGAGCCCCAAACAGGAGTTGGTTTCCTTGCCAACAAGGCCTTCTTAGGTGTCTCAATCCAGGGACCATCTCAACAGAATTTTGTCATTTGGTTATACTCTGTCTTGGTTACTTTTTTCTTGTTACTAGGACAAAATACCCAACACCCAAAATTAAGAAAGAAAGGATTTATTTAACTCACAGTTCATGGAGGTTTCAGTCCATAATCAGTTGGCTGCAAGGCAGGGTGGTGTGACAGGGCAGCCATTCATGGCAGCTGAAAACCACAAGGCATGAAGACAGGTTTTCTTCCTGCCCTTACACTGTATGTTGGCTCCACCCCTGGGTGGGTACAACACTAATACAGCCAATCCCAGTGCTAGACAACAAGCCAATCACGAACACCAGACTCAGTCCCGTCCATGATTACATGAGGCTTAAGTGGGGGTCATCTGACCACACCATAAAACCACGCATAACCTCCATCTCTGCTACCATGGCCACTCTGTTCATGGGCCCATTGGGCAATGACTGGGGTGGTAAAGAAGGAAGTTGGCCACTACCCACAGAACAGGTCATCTTATCTACTTATTAAAGTCCTCTGCTGCTGCTGTCACCTTTTGGTGAGCATTTACATGGGAAACAAATATTTTTACATCCTCCGCCCACATGGAGAGGTCTGTCCACATACCTCTGCCCCGAATATCTTTGTCATCAATTTTGCAGCTGTGCTCTTTCCAAGTTCCTGACCATCCAGCCAGACCATTGGCCACAGCCCATGAATCAGTATACAGTTGCACATCTGGCCATTTCTCCTGCCAGGCATAACGTACTACTAAGTGCACTGCCCAAAGTTCTGCCCACTTGGATGATTTCCCCTCACCACTGTCCTTCAGAAAGAGGATGTGATGCTGCAGCTGTCCACTTGTGAGTGGTGCCTGCATAACATGCAGAGCCATCTGTAAACCAGGTCCTGGCCTTCTCTTCTTCTGACAGCTGATCATATGGTACACCCCACAAGGCTACAAGTGCATGCTGGGAAACAGAAGGCTATATAGTAAGCATAGGAGTCATAAATATCTGGGCAACTTCCTCACGTAATTTACTTGTATCTTCTGGACGTGCTCTGACTCAATCACAAATATACCATTTCCATTTAATGACGGACTATTGCTGTGCACGTCCAACCTTATGACTTGGTGGGACTTCTGTAGGTAAAACAGGCAGTGGGCAATACTCCCTCTCACTTGAGCCATAAGAGCCCCAAACAGGAGTTGTTTTCTTTGCCAACAAGGCCTTCTTAAATGTCTCAGTCAAGAGACCATCTCAACAGAACCTTGTCATTTGGTTATACTTCTCTGAGTGTCCACCTAGGCCACTGGCAAAAGAGGGCTCCAGTCCTGCTCTCCATTCTTTTGGGTGTAGTCCTTTGGCGACAACAGCTTTTGGGGCAGGGGAAATTGTCTGGACTGAGACGGAACCTCAAGGATTCCATAATATGTCACAAGCCATTGAGAAAGACTTGCCAGGGCTGCAATGTGCAGTTCAACAGCCACATGCTCAGGTTAATTCTTTAGCGGAGGTCACTCTCTAGAAAAGCAGAGGACTAAACCCATCTTCATGGAGCAAGGAGGACTTTGTGCTGCTCTAGGGGAAGAATATTGTTTCTATGCAAACAGGTCAGGAGTTAGCAGGGACATCGTAGCTAAGGTCTGAGAGAGACTAGATAAACAAGCCAAAGATCATCAAAATTCCCAGGGTTGGTACACTCAGATATACAATTGGAATCCCTGGCTGACTTCATTGTTAGCCAGCTGGGCAGGGCCATGCTGATGGGCCCAGTCCTCCTTCTTGTGGCCCCTTGCTTAATCACATGGGTACTAAATAGAGTATGTGTGGATCTGGACAAAGTACAGCTGTTAATTCCTGCTCAAAATCCCACATATGGGTCACGTTAGGACACTCCTAGACACCCCCAGCTAGGAGAATGTCCTAGAGGGGGGAATGGTATGGGAATGAGCCAGACTAACGCCATCTTAGGTCTCAGCCGAGATCTTAGCTATAAGAAGGGTGAAAGATCCTGTCCCCACAATTGTTCCTTGCAAAAATAACCTCATGGATCAAACAAGAAACCTCACCCTTGCTTTGCCCTGAGCTGTTGTAAGATGACCGGTTACACCCTGCCCTCCGCCCCTGACAGAAAGCACCCTCTGTGCCAGCTAGATCCCGAGACAATAAATCCTTGCCCGTTTCTGCCCAGAACTAAACTGTGTATAAACCTAACTCAGTTACCCTGAGGGGTTGACGCCCCAGTAGTTTACTGGACGCTGTCCACTGGCTAATAAACCTCGCCTGTACCTACTCCGCCCCCGTGGTGATTTCTCACGTTTCTGTCCGCCATAACAAGCTTGGGCTCTGGTGGCCACCAAGCCCAAACGTGAATCAGCACAGCCTCTGGAAATGCAAGACAAATCCGTTTTCACGGGTTGTTTTAAAAGGTAGAGTCAGCCTTTGCATTAAAGACTAATGTTCCACTGGCTGCCACACCAATTTCTGGTGGGGCAAGGACCAGAGGAGACATCAAAAACCTTCACCTTTTGTCCTCAGAGCCTCACCCACCATGATAGAAATTGACAGCTGAGTGTGGGACAGCACACCTGTAATCTCAGCACTTTGGAAGGCTGAGGCAGGAGGATTACAAGTTCAAGTCTGGCCTGGGTAATTTAGCAATTTAGCGAGAACTTGTCTCAAAAAAAAAAAAAAAAAAAAAGGATAGCAGGGGATTTAGTTTGGTGTGAAAGCCCTGGGTTCAATCCTCAGGGGTGGGGTAGGGGAGAGAGAGAGAGAGAGACAGAGAGAGACAGAGAAAGAAAGAAAGAAAGAAAGAAAGAAAGAAAGAAAGAAAGAAAGAAAGAAAGAAAGAAAGAAAGAAAGAAAAAGAAAGAAAATTGGGAAAGAATAAAAATTAAAAACCAGAGCAAAGCATTGGGGAAATTCCAAAACTAAAACTTTAACTCTCGAACAGCCAGAGGTGCATTATAAAATCAAAACTCATTTATTCTTCAATTTGCCAAAGCTCTCACAAGTAATTTAGGTCCCCGAGGGAGGAGTTAGTGACGTCCATGTGTGGGTGTGGTACTCAGCATGCAGCACCAGATCACCCGGTGACGATCTGCAGTGGTTTTGCAGGTGTTGTCCACGGTACAGGCCAAACTCATGTGGAGACAGAGAATCAGCCCTCCTGAGACTGGGGGAATGAAGGTGTTCAAGGTCTTTCAAGTCCCTGCTGCTCTGAGAGCCACTGTCAGAACTTCCTCCAAGTTCAGTGACCCTAAACCCAATGCTTCTTCAGCCCCCTGCAGGCCATTGGCTGAGTGGAGCTGGAGGATGGGGACTGTGCTTCTCCCAGCACTGTGCTCTGCCCCGTGGCCAGATGGATTGCAAACTCCAGGGACCCGCAGTCCTGAATCCGGAAGTCAGCAGGGCTGTGTCCTCCCAGGGGCTCCAGGACAGGCGACTCCTTGCCTCCTTCTACTCCTGGGGGTCCAGGCTTTCCTCAGCTTGTGGTTGTTTCAGGGCCATCTCCGCCCCGTCTGCACTGGGCTTTCTCTCCTCTATCTCTGTATCTTCCTCGACCTTTCATAAAGATATTCTTGCTGGATTTAGGGCACACCTTAATCTGATATGATACCATTTTCACCACAATGACTATTTCAAAATAAGATCCCATCGTGAGGTTACAGGACATGCATTTGGGAGAGAGGGACAAACTGCAATCCAAAATACACTATTCATAGGCAAATTATCTCCTCCGATCAATGTTACACTGAGGACATTCATTACTGAAGTCTTAGAGCAAGAGCCCCAGCTCTGGGGTCTCCTACAGGCCAGGATGGCCACCTGCCCCATACACCAAATCAAGAGAGAAGTGCTGGTTGGGGCAGGAAAATGAACTTAAGTCAGTACAGCCAAGCTGGAAAGCATAAAAATCTGTCTTTGAAGGCCTGACAAAAACGTTGGGGTTTTCTAGAAAAGGGGAACCAAGGTAAGAGGTGGGAATTGGCATAGCTGTCAGTTTAGCCCATTCTGGTCAAGCCATGGTCAGGTGCGAAGGTATCCGGGACTGGTTCTGAGAGGTTCCGGGAGAGCCAGGGCTCAGTTCTGGTCCCGTGATGACATGACAGCTCCTCTGAGCTGGCAGCCTCGGTTCTGTCATGCAGTCCTTGCTCCTACTTGGCTGGGCGACCTCATCGTGGATGGTCTGGGAGGCTCTGCTTTTTCTGGAATCCAAGGTGGCTGCAGGTTTAGAACAGTGGCTGGAGGCAATCCAGGGAGTCAGGAACCGGAAGATGTAAAGGCTGTGGTTAGATGCCCCTGCAAACCCTGCCCGTTACTTTAGTTAGGCTAATTTTGGTGTCCTCAATCTTAAGGAGGGTGAGATGGCCAGGCAGATTTAGAGCTAGGACACCTTGTCCTTAAGTGATTCCCAGGCCTGCATTCAGAGCTGCACAGCAATCTGGGCCAGAGGTTTAATGTAGGAAAGGAGACAGACATAAAATGAAGGTCAGAGATGCCCAGCCTGGTCCTGCTTTTAGTGGGTACCTGCAGACCCCAGCTTCCTCTTACAAGTGCATGCTAGAGACCAGCCAAGGTGACACTTAAAGGTCACCTGCCTGGTGGTCCCTCTACTGCAGGTGCTGGTATAAGTACAATTAATTTCCTATCTTTCATATGACACTGTGCTTCTCCACAGCTTCCAAATGCTCATCCCCAACTATGTACCTCACCTAGTTCTAGAGGAAAGCGACATCACACCAGCAGGACTTGAATCTCCTTGCATGCTGATTTCCCACTGTAGCTGGAGGTCAAGCCTGGCTGTGTCCAGCAGAGCTGAGGGCGTGCTGAAGCCGTTCTGGTGAGGCAGGCTGGTTGCCCACAGCTGTGCCTGCTGCCGGGAAGGGCCGTGGAGCCCGGCGTCTTGGAAATCACCCACAGTGTATGTGGATAAAAGACGGAGAAAGTGTCTTGCAAGTTTTCTGCACTTCCTGGTCCTGTGGGCCAGTGGACAAAGAGAAGCGCTGCTCTGTTCATTCAGAGGCATCTAAAGAAACCGCCTTCCGTGCAGTATTCCCAGGTCACCATGAGATGCCGGTCAGGTAAGCCAGCATAGACCCCTCCATCCTAGACAGCCTTGAGGCTTTCATAGATCTCATCCCCGTTAGATTGCATTTCCTGTCCTGCACATGAAAACTCAGGAGCTCCCCAAGATGCTGCAAAGGGAACCTCATGGCCAGGTATGCTTGGGTGCCAGCTACACTCTCCACTGCCTGCAGTGAGCAGACTCCTAGCCACCTGCATTAGACCCCCATCAGATGTCCCACGGAAGCCCCCTGCAGCACAGCACAGTCCCAGATGTCCCAGCAAGACAGCAGCTGCCTCGCCCCATCTCTGCGCTTTCGCTGGGGGAGAAGCACATTTTCCTGAGAAAATGGGACTCAAGAGAGGAGACTTAGAACTGGTCCTCCCTTCCATTATAACCAAGCATGACCAGTACCTCCTGGGATGAGAATCTTGACACGGTCATCTGAGTGCTGGACAAATCTGCGTCCATGACAGCCTTCGCATCTCCTAAAGGGTAGTTTCCAAAAGTGCATCAGTCATGTGTGCGGGTGCTGCTCTCATTGAAGGACATTCCTCCCTGTCTTTCTTCCCCCTTCTCTCTCCTGTGCTCTACAGACAGCACAGTGGGCTCGTGGTTAAGCTCAAAGCTTCTGGGTGGATGTGGAGCCACAAGTTTCTTCATTCCTGACCTTAGTCTCCAAGGACCCTTGTGGTTCCTGTGAAATAAGCCAAGGCCCCAACACACAATGTCACAGGGACCAAGGTCATTCAGAACGTGTCCTTGAAGGGCAGAAGGACGAGGAGGGGCGTCAAGGTCACCACCATGCAGGCAGGCAGCTTCTTCCTCCAAACATCAGAGAAAGAGCATCATCCACAGGATTAACAGTGATCCTCAGGAGAGCAGGCAGGCAGTGGGGCCTTCACCTTTCACACACTCAGTGGCAAGTTAATATATTTAACATCTTGCTTTGGCAAATACATACAACTCCGCAAAAGCACAGATGAAGTCTTCTGGATCTGACCAGATGACAGAGTCCCCTCTGGGAGGAGAAGGGGAGGGAAGGATGTGAGCCAGGCTGCTCTGGAGATGGCAAATCCAAGCCCCAAAAGGAGAGCCACTGGGGAGCAGGGTCACATCACATCTATTTGAGCTCGCCTGGAGAAGCAGGCAGGGCAAAGCTGGGCCCAGAAGTTAAGTCCCCTCGCAAAGACTGCCCAGGAAGAGAACTCACCAGGCAAACAATTCTCCAAGGGGACAGTGGCTCAGGACCAGAGGAATGTTTCTCACCAATGCGATTCTGGCCAGGGAGCCCTGGGGAATGCTCCTGGGGCAGGTAGGCAGGTCTGCAGAGGACACGGGCAGAGCTCATGTGATACTGTCATGCAGCTCCGGAGGCAGGATGGGGACGGGAAGGTGGGTCACTGGGTTTGGAGACAGTGAGCAAGGCTGGGTTGCTGTGAAGGAAGAGATGTGTCCATTGATGAGATGGTTCCTGGACTGCAGGCATCTGGGAGGGGCTGGAGACAAACCACGGGCAGGACCTAGACTCGATCGAGTGAGGGAGTTGGGCTGTCCTTAACCCCTCTGCCCATTTTACAGGAAAGCTAAACCAGAGGAAACACTGGTCACACAGGACATTTGGAAGCCACTACTCCACCCAATAATCTCTTATGGTATCTTTGAGGGCAAGAGGTATTGGGTAATAAAACCAGTCGTGGGGGCTGAGCCTGCATCTTGGGAAGACCTGGCCAGTTCTTGGCCTGATTCATGAACTCCTGGACCTGCACAGCCTTCCCACCAGTAATCTACAATACATTCTAGCATTACTTACATCCAAGGCTGTGTTTGCTAATTTTGCTCATCAGCTAATTGATGAATGATCCAAATCAGCTATTTGGTCGCCCTGAGGTAGACTCAGTACTCTGATTGCAGAGCCCCAGACAGAGTGTTCCTAAGGGCCACCATGGCGGAGAGGGTTCTAGGGAGAGGACACGGGGCAGAGAGGACAGGGGTTCCAGCTGACTCCCTCTGACTGGCTGCATCTGGAAATATTTCTGGCCAGAAGTCTAATCTTAGGATTCACTTCAGCTTCACCAGGACCTATGTGTTTGATTTCATCACTCTAAAGCAGGAAAACAAGCAAAGTGACTGACCTCAGGAAGTCCCCGTAGATCAAGCGCACGTTGGTCTTCTCACTCCAGCACCAAGCACTGCACAGGAGCAGCTGAGTTGTCACTCCAGCTTTGACCTTGACCCTTGCATCCTTGTGTAATCCTTTGCCCCCTTCTTATAGCCTCCTGATTCCAACTGAGCAACATCTTGCCTCTGAAGGTTACTTGGCAATGTCTGGAGATACCCTGGTTGTCACAGTGACAGGGGCTGTGGCTGCCAACGTCTAACAGCTGTGGGTGGGTGACCCTGCAAACATCCTAAATGCATAGCTGACAATGGTCTGCCTTGCAGGGTTTTCAAATTCCAGATTCATTCATTTGAACCAGTGCAAATGACCTTATGTATTTAAGTAACGATATTCCAGAAACCAAAAGACTCTGCTGCAAGCGCAGTTCACAGGAGACAGTGGAAAGGCAGGCAGTAATTAATCATTGACTTTCCAGTTGGCAGTCATTAAGAGTGGACCATCAATCTCATTGCAGCATAGTGTAAACATGAAATTAGGTCCCAAATAAGATGAGTGTTCTTTCTGACTCGGTCTCGTCCCCTTGGCCTTCCCCTGACACAGCTCACATTAGAAAATTGTGGCAGGAGCCCAGACTACATGGGCCCTGTAAATACAATGTTGACCGAAGGAGAGGCGTGTAATTACTCCAGGCAGGAGACAGAGCTTACCAAATTACATGTTTTTCCAGCTTCCCATTTTACAATTTAATAACATCTGTAATTATACGCTGCTGCAGCGCGTGACGTCACAGACGCAGCCCGGCTCCTCTGCGGGGGGATCTGCAGCAGCAGGGCCGCCCTCAGCCGCCTCCCTGCTCCTCACGACGTGCTGCACTTTTCACGGATCCAACTAACGAGAACAGAAAAAGAAACCGCAGCGGGGTGGCTCGAAGGGCCCCTCGACGTTGACTTTCCTGCTTCCCGTGGTATTGACTGCTTGTCATTTACGGAAGCAACGTGAGTTCTGTGTGGAGCTGGCAGAGATTCTGCAGGGAAAGGGGCCCCAATTTGGCAGCGTGCAATCAGTCTGTGCCACCAACTACTGCGGTCCCTGTGTGTCGGTGTCCTTGGGCCGTCATGCGGAGGCCCTGCAGACTAGGGCTTTAAATAACAGAAACGCACTGCCCGGAGTTCTAGAGTCCAGACACCCCGGACTGAGGCGCAGCAGGACCGTGCTCCCGCTGGGGGCTCTGTGAGAAGACCCGTCCCAGCCCTGCCCTTCGCTCCTGGAAAACTGTCTTCGCCCTCTCATCAAAGTCTCTTCCCCTAGATGCCAGTCTCTGCGTCCAAATTTCCGCTTTTTCACAAAGACACAGGTGACATTGACTTAGGTTCCCCCGATGACTTTTTCATTACTTCTGTAAAGACCCTGTTTCCACATAAAGTCATATTCTGTAGTACAGGAGGTCAGCACTCCACTCGCAGGGACCCAATTCATCTCGCAAGCCCTCCTTTCCTCGGTTCATTCCTTGATAAACGCACTGTGGGGAGACACACCAGCCCGTGAACTCCGAGGCTTCTGAGGTCCTCTGTCCACAGTTTCAGAGGTAATCCTGCCACAGGGTAAGTGGACATCCATTGTATTAAAGGACGGGATTTGTTCACCGCTAGAAGTTGTAGCATCAGGATTAGAAACCAGGTCTGGCCAATTGTAAAGCTCATGCCCTTCCCACTCCAACCTGCCACTTCCTACTGCTTCTCTTTATCCTTGTAATTAAAGCCAATCAGCTTTAATTTAGCTCGTATGAGCACCAGCTTGCCCTGAGCTCCTTGAGAGGAAACCAGAAACCTCTTGTGTGTCACGGGCCTATCATCAGGCGGCCCCCTCCTACAATTTTATACTTTTAGCTTAGGAGCAAAGTATAAGCCTTTGGCTTTGCAGTTATTTTTCTAAGTCCAGTTATCACGGGGCTGGGAACCCTGCCGGTGATTATGTTTTCTAACTCTGATTAATGCACAGTTCCTTATCTCCAGAGCAGCAGGTGGTGTTGTGCAAGTCCAGGCAGGAAATTCCCACTGCATCTCAGGGAAGGCGACTCCCAGGGCAAAAGCCCTCGCCACATAGACGTCAGAGGACAGGGTCCCCGAGGAGCCACGTGCTGCCCAGCCCCAAACTTGAAGTCAAAGTTCCTGATGAAATCATTGCTTTCTTTCTCCATTGCTCCTGTTCACCGACTCTGATCTGCTCACCAGCCTGGGCAAAGCTCAACTTGGAAGACAGACCATGTACTCGGCCCCACTGATCAAGATATTTACATTCTACCAGTGACACAACACCATGTTCCCGAGTAAAAGGCACCCGAATGGAAATTGGAACAGCTTTCACCATGTCTCGGGGCAACACTGGATGGTGGTGGGCTTGGGGTCCTTAGTGTCTTCATCTCCAGTGACCGCAGACCTCAAAGGTGGCCTCCTGGCCCCTGAAATAGCGCACATCATCCTCCCCTCTCCTTCTCATTTATTGCTGCCACCTTCCTCACAAGCCATCCTGTTTATGTCCTCGCACTTTCTGCTACACATGGAGTTGTGCCCCTCAAAGAGATGCGGACACCCTAACCCCTGGGATCTGGAAATGTGACCTCAAGGTCCTCGGGGTAGAGCCCCGTCCCACCCTAGAAGACGGAAGTGCCAAAGGACAGCAGTCGCACACCGCGAAGGAATGTTCCGTGCTGTGACCCAGCTGCCCCCGCCAGTGAGGCACAGACATTTAACTAAAAGTCACCTCAAGGAACTTCACTGGTGGTGAAAAGCTGAGTTCAGTTTAGGAAGAGAAATACAGGATTTCCTCAGTTTCAAGGGGAAAGCACACCATGTTCCACCACGGCCTGTGGCCCGCCGTGGTCCGCACCTTCTGTCCCCGGGTTAAGGGGATGGGCGAGCACCCAGGCAACAGGAAGCTATGGGAGCCAGCGGGGCAGCCCTTGGGCACCCGCCCACCTCGGGCGACCCCCGTGCCAGCCAGCTCCTCTCTCCTGCGGCCACCACCTGTGTCCACAAATCTGAACAGCACCGGGTCTCCACCTGGCGCAAGTTCTTCCTCGCCAGGGAGGGTTATGAAGGCTTTAAAAGCAGAGGTGAGAGACACACACTCCGATGATCAAAGAGGGACTCAGAAAGGCCACTAGAAAACATGCAAAATCCTTAAAACCACATCTATGTACAAAGTGTGGTGGAAAAATAGGGTATATGTTTCAGTGTTTTAAAATTTCTTGCAGTAAAAAACACGTTGTGGTGAATCCCCTCAAAGCAGTTCCCCACTTCAAACACACTCATCCCACCCTGTTGTCACTTTCTGCGGCAGGTCTGGGCGTCCTCTTTCCTCCGTGTCTTTAGTTGCACTCTCGTGGCTATCTCAGGGTCCTGAATGAATACGTAACACCTACCTTTCATGGTCATTTTGAGTTTGGGGAAGAGGTCACAGGCTGCCAGACCTGGTGACAACGGTGGGTGAGGATACACTGTCATGTTTCTATGATCCTGCCTTCCGGTTGGTTGGCACCGGGTAGCAACATTCACTGTATTTTTGATCACACTCTGTAAAGACACTCGGGGAAGGGGACTCTGGAACTGCTTCAGAAAGTGGCAAGCATGATGGGATAAGCGTGCTTGAAGGAAAGGGAATATTCTAAGGGGCAGTCATGGCGACGTGTCTTTTACTCTAATAAATGTTTACAAGCTAAGCCTTCACCATATATTCTGATCACGCCTCTCGTCATTGGCAGGGAGGCCTCTCCGTCTCCTAGAAATCCCTCTGGGACGCCATGGACCCAAATGTGCAGGTGCTTCTCTGCCAGGATTCTTTAATAAACGCCATGAATGCCCACGTGTTCAACTTCTGGAACATGCAAGGGAAGAGGGCATCTGGGTGCTTCTGCTGCTCTCCCCACGGCCCCGGGGCAGCGGTCTCCAGCGTCCTGCTGTCCCAGAGGAAGCCTGGTCTATGCCCAGGGCTCCCGGGGCAGAGGCTCGGTTCTCACACTACGCCACGGGGCAAGTCAGTCCTACAGGCACCCTGGGCCCCGTCCAGGGCAAAGTGTCAGCTGCATCACTGAGACGGAGGCAGACAGAGTGGCCGCGGAGGGCCCAACCAGCACACTCCTCCTGGGGCCCTGCTGTGTCCAGCCGGCTGCTGGGGGACCCCAGAGCCCAGGAATGGCCTGGAGCAGGGCACTGCCCACACAGGCTCTCATATCAGCCACTCTGCCCTGCAGGACACGGGGCCCGGGAAGGACAGCGGTGTCGGTGTGGTTTGGAGAGACTGCGCGTTCACAGGGGCAGAACCCCCACCTACCCACCTCTCCGGCTCCCGTGTGGTGCCTACCCAACCCTCCAGCTCCCTCCGAATTCAGGCCTCCTCCTCCCAGCATCCTGCTCCCTGTGACAGCCACCAGCACCCACCCTGGGGAGCAGCATCCCCACCTCTCTAGTGAGGCCCTGACACCAGCCTGGCCATGTTGTACACCCGGGACACCTTCAGATTACCTGTGCTGTGCCTCATGCAAATGGGGCTGCCTAATGAGCCCCCAAGGGGCTCGGCTTCTGGGAGAGGGCCCCACATCCATGCGGGTAGGGGCGCCTGGTGGGGAAGAGAAGTCCCAGAAGGCCCTATGCAGGTTCTGCTTTACTCCTTTCCCTTCCTCCCTCCCTCCCTCCTTTCCTTCCTTCCTTCCTTCCTTCCTTCCTTCCTTCCTTCCTTCAGTATAACAGACTAGCTAAGTAAACCACACCTGACAAATGCTCAATGAATGAATGAATGAAAGCTTTCTTCGCTTCCTCAGTTTAAAAGAAGAATTTAAAAAGCAATCATCTTCTGCGAACTGGAAATATGAAGGTTGCTGGCCTGTCAGATTCTGATTCTGTAGAATTTGTCATTTGACACAAAAGGGGAAAGCTGTGTGAAAAAGGGCAGTCCATTTTTCACACCGGCAGAATTCATTAAAAGCAGACCTCATTTGCACATAAACCCAAATAATCTGATGTGCTAATTTAGGGGCCAGAAACCATGACTTGTGGAAATAGGAAGTGGATCAAAGCTGTGAGCGAAGGGCTTCCTAACAGGGACATTCGTGCGTGCAGCAGTGACGTGGACAGCACCATGGTCAGAGCTGGCGGCACGGCCGCTGAGCGCTCCCCCTCACTCTTTGGGCAGCAGGAGCCCCAGAAAGTGACATCTTAATCATCAAGCTTCAGACAAATGGGGTCTCATTAAACTTAACCAACTGAATGCAAACATTTATGCAGTATGGGGGGAAAAATCCATCAGACAAACAAGGATTATGAAATGATTTGCACACATGTGAATCACGAACGAGAAGACAAAGAGATTAGGTGATTCAACCAAGGCAGGAGTCCCAAACTCTTCCCAGAGAGGGTCCAGCACAAGACCCTATCTTTACAGGGAGCAAACTGAACCCCACAAAATGAAATGGCCCAAAGAATGCAGAGACACACAGGGAAACATGTTTGCATGAGGAAAATGAGTCTCCATCTTTTTTCTCCCAGGGGAATAAATTTGTACTTCATAATATTTTTATTTCCAGGTAGTCTCTGTATTTAAAGTACACTGTGTTAATCCTCCTGCCAGGATCACTGGATCAACGTAACCTCGAGAACACGTTCAGTGCCCAAGGCCAATTTACTGGCGAACACAGACCCAGAGCATCTGATTCTAATCACATCACTGTGATGGCACTCGCAGGTACGCACAGGGCATAGAAATAAGCTTCTACATTGCAGCTCAACATATACGGCAAAGGTTTAAATCTTACTAAGCAAAAGCCATGGGTCTATTGATCCCCCACAATACTCCCTCTCATTTCCAACTCATTTACCCCATCATTTTGGCCACTCTCTGAAGCAATTCTGAAAGTCCTCTTTCCTGAGTGTCTATGAGGTGGGATCAAAAATACAGTGAATGCTGCTGCCACACGCCATCCAGCAGAGAAGCAGGCTCGTAGAAACCTGACGCTGTGTCCTCGTCCACCTTAGTCACTGGATCTGGCGCCCTGTGACTTCTGGCTCTTCTCCAAAGTCAAAAGGGCCATGAAAGGTAAGCATTTTGAATTAATTCAGGACCTCAAGGCAGCCACAACAGCCCAACTAAAGACATTCATGAATAGGAGACTCTGAGGACCGCTTCAGAAAGTGGCAACAAGGACAGGATAAGTGTGTTCAAAGAGATGGGGAGAGTTTTGAAGGGGATTTGTAGCCATGTACCTTTTTACTGTCGTTTATGTTTTTTCAGTACCGGGGATCAAACTCACAACCTCGCACCTGCCAGGCAGGTGTATAAGCCACTGAGCTAAACTCCCGGCCCTATTTTTTTCGAGGCAGGGTCGCACTATGTAGCTCAGGCCAGCCTTGTTCATGTTGTAGCCCAAGCCAGCCTCAAACTCACAACGCTCCTCCTACCTCAGCCTCCCGAGTGTTGGGATTAAAGGCGTGCGCCACCACACCTTGCACCGTAATTTTTTTTGCATTTAAACATTCACTGCATGTTTCAATCCCACAGCATGTATACATATATGGATGTTTATGTGAGCGTGTGTACGGTCTTTAAAGGTAAGTCATACTGGAGACCCTAAATCACTTTGCACTTACCCAAGACACATTTAACTTTTTGCCTTTTGACCTAGACCATTCCTAAAGACCTTGGACAGATAGACAGATGGACAGATGCGAGGGTGGATGGGAGAATGGGTCTATTGATATACAGGCCCATCTCACGAGGCAATGACGTTTATTACACAGAAACACTATAAAGGTTACCATGCTTGGCACAACTACAGTTTATAAAATAATTCTGACATTTCTCTGGAGGCAGACAGAGAATTAAGGGTCATCAAAGGAACTAAGAGGGGCGCCGAATTCCCGTGGCCAGCAATTTCCGGTGGAGGAGGTCACCACTTCCGCACTGCACATTTCTTTACTCACGTTTCTCTCTACCCGACACTATTCCACCCCACGGTGGCTCTGAGCAGGTCTCTCTCCCGCTCAAGCACCTTTTCCTGTCTGGGCCACGTCAGGCCCCCGTCGAGGCAACCGAGCAGCGGCAGGGGCGCTGTCTGGAGAGCTCTCTGGAGAGCTCTCCAGCGCACCGCGAGCCTCAAGTTGATGGCTAGTGCGTTTGTCAGCTTTCTGCGCACACTGGGAAAAACGAGAAACGCTGGATTCGGTGCACAGTTTCAGGGGTTTCAGACCACAGCCCGTGGTGAGGCTGAAACATCGCAACGGGTACTGTGGGTGGGTGGATAAGATGTTTGCTTCCTGGCAGCTGAGAAGAGAAAAAGAGGAAAGAGGGTGCGGTCCCAGCATCACCCACTCCCACCTACATCCTTCCACTAGGCGCCACCTCCCAGCGATGCCACAGGATGGGGACCCGGCCTTTAGCACAGAGCTTTTGGGGATGATAGAAAGTCAGCCCCTTCCCGTTAAAGCAGGGGCTCATCACCAGGGTGACCTTGCTGCCAAGGGCTGAAAAACATCTGTGACATCACGCATTGTCACAGCTATGTTTCTGGTGCCACTGGCTTTCAGCGAGTAGAAGACAGGGAGGTCACTAAACACCCAGCACTGCACAGAACACCTTCCATGGCAGAGCATCTCTGACCTGGGAAGGGTGCCTGGAGTGAATCGCTGCAGACTTAGAGCTCTGCAGTGAAAACAAAGCTGAAGAGAACCACCGTCCATGTCTTTCTGAGCACTCTAGGAAGGACCACAGACATACACGGAATGGCCAGTACGTCACCTATTTTGGAAACGCTATCATATCTAATATACCTGCAGCATCACCGTGAGTAGATATCAGCCTTAATCTATTGTTGAGGAAACTTCAGTGTTACCAAAGTTCAATGACTTGCCCCAAATTAAGTAGCTTTCAGGGTGGTGACCAAAAAATAGACCCAGCAGACCATTCACTAAAATCTCTACTTAAAGTACTTTAGCAGCACATGAGAGACGCAAGTTCAATGCAAGAGGAAGGACAACATTTTACATCAGGGCTCAGAGAGGACCAGGAACTGAGAAAATACACAGCATAAGACACTGAGTGGGGGCCAGGGATTTAGCTCAGCTGTATAAGCGCCTGCCTTGCAAGCACAAGGTCATGAGTTCGATCCCTGGCCACAATAAATAAATAAATAACAAAGACACTGAGTAAAGTTGTGGATAAAGCTGTCAATGCCATTTTCATGAGAGAGTAGGCTTTCTGTACACATCTGTGACACTGACATCAGAAAGGAGGGTCAAATCCTCTGGAAACCAGGGCAAATCATGTGTCTCATATTGAATAGTCAGTCTACAACTACTTGTCCGATTAATCTGAAATTCCTGGTACACTCTAGTGAAAGACAACATTAGTCTGAACGGATCACGAATTTTTCCAGGTTTGACAATTTGTACATCCTGATGTTCTGATTGGAAAAGAAAGAAAAACAGAAGGAAGGGAAGAAGGGCGGTGGGAGATGGAGAAGGGAGGGCGATTATCAAACTTGAGCAGATGGCAGGACACTGGGTCGTTAACTTCGTGATAAATAAACTGGGCTCGCCCAGCAAAGATCTCATCCTTAAGATGGGAATATTTTCAGGCTTCTCTTCAGAACGTTTTTCCAAGTACGCATTCTTAAATTAATACTGTTCCCGAATCTGAATAGTTATAAATTTTGAAATTGTATAAAATCCAGTAAATATTGACCTTTAAAAAGTTTGTCTCCCTTACGTCCTCCTGACCTCAGACGTCACCAGCTGGGCCTCGTCTCCTCTCTGCGCACAGCGCGCTGTGTGTCACGGCACCACTTTTGTGTAGACAGCTTTTAAAAATAGCCCGGTTGGGTTCCAAGCCAGAGCTCGCTCATCACCGCTTCGGCGGTGTCTTGGAGGAGTTCCCAGGCTGGAGCCCGCCGCGGCGGAAGAGCCGCAGGACCGAGCCAGCGTGGATCAGTCCGCGCTCGGAGCCCGCCTGCAGGGCTGTGGTCAGAGATGTTGGAGTGCGTGCCCAACTGAACTTACTATTTGGGTGCTGCAGGTGAGAAATAGGGTGGCCCCAAAGCTGACTGTGCAGACCCCCGCGGGGAGGAGCCTCAGCTCGGGCACAGCTCCCCTTCTGGTCTGAAAGCTTCCTTCCTCCCCACTTCCAGCAGGAGCTGGGTGGACAGCAGAGGGGGGACCGTTTGTCTCCAGTTCCCCGAGGCGGGGCAGGGGAGGGAGTAGAAGCCGAGGCCTCTCCCCTCCCTCCCCACTGGAGGGCACAGCCCCGGTCAGCGCAGCCCAGAAGCCTGTGAGGGCTCCCACGGGCCAGGTGAGCCTCCGATGGGCGCTGAGGGCTGCGGAGGAGGAGCTGGGATGCTGTTCACGGGATGCGAGCTGCCTGGTTCACAGCCTGCTTAGGGGGAAAAAACGAGCAAGATCAGCAATGAAGTGTGTTATCACACAGAAGGACATAGAATGACGCAGGACCTCAGCTGCTTCCAGCCAGTGAGGAAGACTGGAAATGCAGCCTCAGCTTCTCAGAGTAGGCAGGGGATCCACACCAAAGGCACCCATTAACATGCGGGTCAACGGGTGCCTTGCAGGCTCGCATTCACTGCCCCAGGCTGCTATGACAAAGCACCACACACCAGTGACTTAAAGAACAGGAAATCAATGCAGTATCTTGCAGTTCTGGAGGCTTGAAGTCCAAGACCAAGGAGCGGGCAGCACCGATTTCTTCTGAGACTTCTTTCCTGACGTGTGAACGTGCTTCTTCTTCCGGTGGCTTCGCACGCCCTTCCCTCTGTGTCTGTGTCCGAATGACCGCTTCTCACAGCCACACCTGTCACTGGATCAGGGCCTACCCATGCGACCTGCTTTAACCCTAATGTCCTCCTTAAAGGCCCTGCCTCCGAATAACGTTACAATCTGACGAATTGGGGAGGGGGGTCACCCCTTCAACATAAAAACCTAAGAGGGGTGCGATTCATCCTCTAACAGAGGCGAGTGTGCAGTGGGAAAGGACAGGGTAGTCACAGCATTTCCCTCTTTCCTAACCCATGTTCTTTTGAACATGGCTGTGTAGAAAACAAACAAATTTGGATTAAGCCATCCTCCATGCCAGGGTGATGAGCTTGGCCCAAAGCACCCGACTATACATGGTAAACTATACCTCAGCTTGAGGTGTGAACAAATTGTAATCTAACCTAAGGGTATACTCTTGTAACCAAGCAACAGAATTTCAGCCAATCACAGCAGTTGAGCTGCCACCAATCACAGGCTGCCAGGGATCAGACCATGCCCATATAAGGAAAGTGTCCATTGCAGCCAATCAGGTTGCTTGTGTATGCCACCTCCACCTCTCTGGCTATAAATAGAAGCTGCACTGGTGGTATGGGTGCATTCTGGTTCAGCTTTGGTCTGGAACATTGCCTGGTACTAGAGCCTTTCATTCTCGCTCAAGTGCACCACAAAATTGAGCTGATCTCCGTTTTTCTTTCTTTTTTTTTTTAAATGGCTGAGTTATCCAAATAATCAGCAGTCTTACTAGGAGACTGAAGGTGACTGAGGAATGTCAGATAAGATGATCCCGGAGGCAAATCAGACGCCTGAGGTTACGGGTGGATCATTCTTAGCATCAGGGAACATAAGCAGGATGAGGGCAGGCGGAATGGAGGGAAGGAAGCAGCCCTGCAGGAAGGAGACCCGGTGGGGGCCAGGGTGTGCAGACCAGGGTCAGCTCTCGCCTCTGCTCAGCCCGGAGCCGCACCTGGTGCCGGGGATGAACCACAGCTGGACGCGGGACCTCGCCGTGAATACAACGCATGGTATCAATCACAGAGGGCCAACCTCCCAATTTGAGCAGCTCCTCCATCTCCCCAAACCCTTCGGAAAATAGAAATATATCCAGAAATGCTCTGCCCTGCAAGGAATGTTCTCCATTCTAAATTCTTTCGGTGGAAAACCAAATGCTGTTTATACAATGGGTTCGAAAATAAAAGGAAAATGTTAGAAGACATTCTTTATAAATTCTGATAATGATATTATTCTGTGCAGAGGCATCCTAATTATAACGCTGCACAATAAAGCTCAATTCCAGCAGTGATCCTTCTCTATCAGGCAGATGGTAATTGCATTTAAAATTGTGTGTGTGTGTGTGCGTGTGTGTGTAACTCATGCCTTATCTGTTTAACTTATATGGTTTGAGACAATAATAACTATCTTTTAAAATTACCTAATTTTTTATTCTGCAGACTAATGCTGAATAGAATCTCTTTTCAGAAAAATATTGCTGGCCTAGACCAAAAAAAAGGGAACACTTTTTAAAAAATGACAGCATTTTCTTTAAAAACATGAAATTGTAAAGTGGTGAGGCTCAGAGGGGAAGTATTTATTAGGAGATTTTGGTCCCAGCTACTTGTGAACGCAGAGAGAAAAACCAAGTTTTTAGCTATGCCGTCTATAAATGCATGCTGGGCAGGTTGCAGTGGGCTCCAGCAGATCTACACCCCCAGTAAAAGAGAGTTCTGTGCATGTTAGGAATAACTTAGTGTTATTACTCCGAAGTCTTACCAGAACAATTCCCTTTATTTAAAAGATGGCTTCATATTGATAGCCCAGAGTAATACTGCCCCATCTATAAAATGTTTCATGAAAGGAAGTATTTGGTGAGTGTGTGGGGAAGAAGTTAATTTATTAAGGAAAAATGATGTAGAGTAGGCTTTTATCACTGTGGATAAACATCTATTAGATAGGAATGAGGTTCATGTAGCATTCTCTAAACAATGAAATATAGTGGCCCTTCAGTCCATGAACTTCATTTGTTGAACAGTTTTGGGGAAGGTGGTCTGGTTGTATCTGTCACACAATGTGGAGTTTGTGAATAGAAGCAAATTCTTGGTGAGCACTTTTGTTTGAGAACCAAATTGTCTGGGAGCAGAAGTGCTCATGAACTGAGGTATTACAGTAATAGGATACTCTAACTTGGGTTGGGATAAGACAAATAAGAATACATGTCGTGCCTTGCTAGCAGAAAGGATAAGAATTGTGAGTTTTTCAAGGTTAAACGACAATTTACTCCGGTGTCCAGCCACACATCACCCACCCTCTAACCAGGGTTAATGCTGCAGACGCCATTTTGTACTAAGACGAAAGGTGCTGGAAAGAGGTGGAGGGTGACTCGAAAATCAAATTTTACGTCTCAGACAGGACCAGGGGGATGCCTATGACCAGATGGAAAACTGCTCAGGTGACCAAGAGTGGCAAACAGGCTGGCCTGGCTTTGTTTGTGGGCTCCTGAGCTGGCTTCAGTAGTGACTGGTGAGACACCATATCCATCCACGCCAACCCAGGCCAGCAGGGGCGTGTTCAAGAAGGAGTTTCTTTCCTTCCGATTAGGTGCTGTAGCTCTCTCTCACCATCGTGCAGGTATAAATTATAGCTCACTCCATAGCCCATGGGCCCATGATGCATAAATTTTCTGCATAATTGTTTGCAATTAAAATTTACATTTTGAACAAGATAAAGGACACCATGAAACTTAAATAAGGGCATACAGACAACTCAGATTTAAACCAGGCGATCCAAAGCATCATTAACTCCTAAAATAAATATTTGAGGTCTCTACTTACACCAGCATCTCACGCCCCTACATATCCAGATTTCATTCAGTTAAATTCCCTTAAGGTTTGGCAAACTATTAGGCTCTAAAGTCACAATGGGGTGGGCGGGGCCACGAACCTCAAACCTCTCAAAATGACCATCACGTTGGAACATTTTTCCCATTTTTTCCCGCTAGTTAACACTACAGCTAAATTAAGCTAAAATTAACTTATTGTTCTCCCCACACTTTCCGTGCCTGTGAAGGACTCCATGGACGCTGATGTGTCCATCAAAGGGGTCAAACTGCAGGGCGGGGGGGGGGGTTCTCCTACACATACTGCAACTGTGTGTGGGGCCACAACCTCCAAAACAAAGAGGGCCTCTGCAGGAGCGCTGTGCCTGTCTGAGACACAGCAGGAGGACTGCTGATCAGCAAGTACAGAGGCGGAGGGGGGGGGCAGGGCGCAGGAGCAACTGAATCAACTCAGTGAGGGTCCAGAGTTCTGACCCCCGCTTCTGGGTCTGCACACAGCAAAGTGCTCAGGTCACTGGGGAAAGCACGGCCCGTGGGGGCAGCTTTGATTACAACCCAGACTGTTCTATTTAAGCACTGGTTTCGGGGCACACATCAGTCATTCAGTAAGAATGTATCCGGAGATGTTAGGCACTAAAAGTTAACAGACTAAATGTTACTGGTAGCTCTCTTGGAGATACTCCTTGTAGATATCAAAATCCTCTTTGTTTTCCTGGAAACTCCATTTCCTTCCGGTGTTCCTTGGTTAGGGTTGATTTTCCTTGGGCACTGGGGGGTTGTGCTGCCTGTGACTGTTTGGATGTTTGGGATTGCTGGAGGCTGGCTCTGTGTATCTCATCTTCCACTTGCTCTGGAATTGCTCCTGTGGCGGACCCTGGGCTCTGTTCTTTGACCTCAGCTGTGGTCTTCAAAGGATTCCTCCCAATTTCCAGTCCCCAGATGGTCATCTTCCATGTTTTCTAGCAGTTATGTTGGTAGGAATGTAAATTGCTGTAGTTAACAGAAAAGAGAGCAGACCGTTTCTTATGATAGTCAATACTAACCAAGCCCTTCACATAGCAGTAACTGTCTCTCTCTGAGAAGTAAAAATGTGCATCCAAAAAGACTACGTGACCATCCTGCAAACCTAGGAGCAGCTCGCAAGTCCTTTGACAGGGAGACAGATAAACAGGCCGCGGCATGTCTATACCTAGAATGCTACTGACCAGTGAAAAACAAACTTCCAACACACATGACCACATGACCCAACTTCATTGTGAACTTACATATTGATTTTCCATTAATCGATGAAAGATAGATAGTAAAAAGTACATACTGTGTAATTCCATTCATATGATGCAGAGAAAACCAGAAGAATTAATTTATGGTGGTAGAAATCAAAATGACCTGCCTCCAGTGGAGAAATTCAGGTAGGCTTGACCAGCAACAAACATTCTAGAATGATGGAATTATTGTATGCCTTGACCGGGGTGTAGATCACATGGTCGCACATATTTTCCAAAACCCACCAAGTAAAGATCTGTGCAAGCCAGGCATGGTAGGTCACACCTGTTATGCCAGCCACTATAGGAGGCTGAGGCAGGAGGATTGACAGTTTGAGCCCACTTTACACTACACATTGACTTATCAAGTCCCTGTGTCAAAATAAATAGCAAAAAGTGGCTGGGGACATCACGAAATGTGGCGACCCTAGGATCAACCTCCAGTACAGCCAAAAAGTCTATGCACTTCACTGTATGTGAATTATCTTTTGTTTAAAACAGTTTTGAAATTAGATACTATTGGTGAGTTCCAACGTTGGAGAATTTATCCTTAATTACATTTTTCAAAGCGGACACGGGAGCAGTGAGACATTCACCGTCACGCTATGCTGGGAAACAGCGAAAACGAACTCCGAACACTCCATCACATTCCGATGTTTTGAAAATGCGCAATATAAATATAATACATACTCTCGGTTTCTACTAATTATAATACTTTCCTCACCGCCCCTCCACCGTGCTGGGTTTGGGAATCTAGTTCCCTTTCCCAGACTACTACGCCTGGACCTATATTTAGCCCCACTGTTTAAGGTAGCGTTGAATAGAGATGCCACCTTGACACAATCTCAGCTGTCATTTCACACTTCCCCACAACCAGAAAGGAGCTGTCTTTGCCTCAAGCAAAGATGAAAAGGACAGAGAAAATGAGATTATTATCTCTAGAAATCTCTTTAGGACCAGGCAGTTTCTTCTTCAGAGAGGAATGCATGACTCATCTCATCAGGCAAGAGCCCTTTCAAATGCCAGAGAAAACCTCTCTTCCCAGTTACCAAGCCTGGTCGGCACCCTTGCTCCAAAGCCAAGCAGAGCCCTGAGAAGCCACTTGCAGCTGTCACGAAGGTGGCCCACGGGGGGTCCAGGCGCTCGGATACAACCTCCGGACTGCTTGGGGACCGGGGTCAGCAGAGGAGCTGGCAATGCCACAGCCACAGAGATGGGAGGAGACTGTGACCCCGGCAGCCAGGGCTCCATGTGACACCCACCAGGTGTGGGCCTTTGCGTTGGGAGGTCAGCAGCTAAACCTCCTCTCTCACCTTCTTCAGTGCATCATTTCTCCTGGGGTCCTTGAACTCGTCAGCACTTGGGGAACTGATTCCCTGGACTAAATCTCTTCTGCTGGAACACCTGACATTTCCCATGTTCCTGACTGAACTCAATACCCAGAGCTCCAAACCAGAAGTGGGTTCAGAGGAGGGCCAAGTAAGCACCTTGACCCTGAGCCGGGTCACCAGGCCAGCGCCGTGGGAAGTGGGATGGCGGAGGTGAGCGTACAGCAGGGACCTCTTGGTCCCACCAGGCGCAGCACCGTGGTGGCCCAGGAGAAGAGCATGCAGAGGGGAAAGCGCTGGAGAGCAAGCAGCCACCACCACGCTGGGCCACTGTGGAAGGAGCAACCACCGTGCTGGGTGGGGTGACCCTCGGCTGTCTGCGCCTTTAAAACGTAGTTTTTAAAGAGACATGGACAGCGACACATTCCTTGCCAACCCCAAGCTCTTCACTGTGGCATCGACACAGCCCATGTCTGCAGAGCAGTTGTGGGGTAGGAGAGACCTCTGCCCTGGGACCCCAGCTCACTCACGGAGCGACGGATGCAGACGCAGCGAGGCCAAAGCTGCGGGCAGCTGCCCTGCCTCTGCCCAGTGCTCCCTACGTGATTAGGGCCAGCTTCCTTTCCCTCTGTGCCTCAGTTTACTGTCTCTAGAGCAGGGGTAGACTCAGAGCCCACCGAGCGGTGACACAAAGACTAAGCTGCTGTATGCAGAGCACTCAGGATGCAACTTAGACACCTGGCGCCATCCAAACGCAGGCTCTGTGGTGGAGAAGGGAACGCACAGGTGGTCCTGTGAGCCTGCAGTGACCCTGACACCTTAGTCCGGGAGAATGGACAACGTGTCCACACCCGGGCGGGGACTCGGAGGCGGCACGGTGAAGGTCTTGCTGACCTCGTGAGATTGGGCTTCCTGGGGAAATAGGAGGGTCAGAAGAACCGGAAGGGAGTCCTGTGAGACACAGAATAAACAGCCAAACCTGCGTCGTGTCTCCATGGAAACGGGCTGGGGAGCGCGGCCCCTGGGCCCCGGGTTAAAGGCTCACAGGAGAAGCCACCTAGGGGGCCACCAGCCTCCTTCCTTCCCTTCTCCCCATCTTCCTTCCTTCCCTGTCTTCTGGCTAGATGGGCTCAGGCTCTGGCTGCAGATTTCCTACCCACTCGTCTTCCCTACCCAGGCCTAGCTGGGACCCACCGTTGTCCTTGAAGATTAGCTCATTTAGCACAGTGCCCTCCGGTTCAGTGTTGTAAACTGAACATTTCATACATTTTTAAAAATTTGGTTACAATTTTATCACTATAAGTGCAACACAGTCTTTCCCTGACTTTCATAAAATCAAGTAACTGTAACGACAAAGCCAACCCTGTCACGCTGTCAGGCTGGATAGATACTGTCTGTTTGCTCTTCTGGGGAGACAGAACTTTCTGGAATCTTCTGAACAGGAGAAGGAGGTTGGGCGACAAACCACACAGAGTCCTGGGCCTACTCTGGCCTTACCGTCCAGCCACTGAAGCAAACGTCTGGACAGAGCAGAGAACATGCACCTGCTCTAACAGAATTCAGTCTTCCCCCAGTCTTCCTTCCTACATGTTCCGTGGTCTATGTAACTGAGCTGTAGTGCAGAGATAACTTTGCACTCTGATTTCTCAAATTTTCTCTTAAAATCATGTATGTCATAAATACTTCTCAAATTTTCTCTTAAAATCATGTATGTCATAAATACTTCCATTTTTGCTATGTAACCCTCCGTTGTTGCTGCATAACATGCTCTCAAATGGATTAGGCCTAACGGTCTGAACGTTTTCCCTCCTAAGTTGATTTGGGACTCTATAAGGGAAATAGAGAAGCCATGAGAGGACCACAGTCCCCATCGGTCAGTCCTGAGTGGACCTCTCGGTACAGTGAAAGTAATAACCATGAGCTTTACACCCTTGAACAATACCTACAACCAGAGACAAGTTACTGGGTCACTGTGTTAGTCTGCATTAGGTGGCTATAATGAAATTCACGAGGCTGGAAGACTTGTAAAGAAAAGAGGTTTATTTGGCTCAGTTTGGGAGGCTGAAGTCCCAATGGTACGGCACCAGCTCTTTCAAGGGCTTGTAGGTTGCATCACCTCCCAGCAAGTGGCCTCCTGGTGGGAGAACCAGGAGGAAGAAGAGATCACAAGGAACACAGAAATCCAGAAGCCAGGGAGAGGACAGTCACGCGCTCCCACCAGGCCCCCCTGGTAACTTCACCACACCAAGAGCCACACGGCCAACGCGGGAAACCTGAGGGGACACACACCACGGCAAGGGATCCGCACAGAAAGGCAGCACCCAGAGGCAGCCTCCACCCAGCCGAGCGGTCCCGAGTCACACCAGGTGCCACTCCTGCTCCGACAGGGCCTGTCACATCCCTGCTGCACAAACGCCCCAGTGCCCGCCCACTCGACAGGGCTTTCTCTTCTCCTGGGCCTGAAACTCAGCAAGCAACCAGCAGGGCAGCTGGGGCCGAGGTGCTGGGGCCCCGCACCACTGATGGGTGTGGGTACTTCGAAGCTGAGCTGGGCCAGCTGCTGGGCCTTGTCAAAGCTGTTTCTTCACCAACACAATGGGTCTGATAAAAACCTGGGGAAGCTTCCATGGAAGCAGAAGGAAAGCACGGAGTGCCTGCCTCCCCTTCACTGTCCGATCCCTTACGGAAATGAACTCAGGGCATCTTCCTCACCCTTCCCTAACAAAAAACACAGCTGGACAGAATAAAGTCCATTATCAAAACAAACTATGTGAACAGGACAAACAGACCTTCAATCTGCTGCACCCCGGCTTGGGTCTTCCTGGGCTACACATGCTACCCAGGCTGCCCGGAGGCACCTGTCCTCTTAACCATTTCTTGTTTTGTTTTGTTCTGTTTTGTTTTGTTTTGTTTTTCTTTTTAAGACAGGGTCTCACTATGTAACCCAGGCTGGCCTTGAACTCACTATGTAACCCACCCTGGTCTCAAACTCGAAAGAAGCCTCCTGCCTCAGCCTGCCCTTTGCTAGGATTACAGGCGAGCAGTAGGCTCTCTTCGCCGTTTCTGCAGTGCCCAGGCGGGCATCCACTCTCTCGGGCTCCATAAACTCAACACAGCCTCCTGTTAGGCACCCCCAAAACTGGAAGCTCGGCCCTGAGGCCTGTAAGCGTCTCCAGGTCGGCCTGGAGTTACTTTTCACAATGAAAATTTCTTATGATTCGGGAGAAATGAAACGGGGAAAACATTTAGAACCCGAAGACAACGTGTTGGCGCTCTGGATGAATACGCACTGCGGAGAAACGCGAGGGTCCTGGGGTTCAAGCCAGACCACCAAAGCAATGGGGACCGGACTCCTGAGTCACTGGGCTCTACCCTACTGCCTCTGGCGGCGCAGCCAAAGCGCACTGGGCCCCGCGCACACACATCGCAACGCGCACTGGCCCTTGGGTTCCGCCCGCCGCTCCTAAGGGTCCCAACTTGTTTTCTGTTTGAAATTTGGCCAGACCGAAAAATCTGAGTTGCAGTGGGCTGAGGGTCTGCAGGTGGAAGGCGGCCAAGCACCTGCCCTGCGCTCGCGGAGAGCCCTGCTGGGCGCACCCCAGCCCCTGCCAGGAGGGCCAGGGATGCGCCCCTCTGCGGCGGCGACTGGGAAATCAGCCCGGGCTTGCTCGGCAGTCCCTCCCCCGGGGGCCCCTTCTCTGCGCCCCGGCCCTGTGGTGCCGCCGCTGGAAGGATGTGCACAGGCGAACCGCGTGCCTTTCCCGGGGTCCTTTCTCGGGGTGCGGATGGGGGTGGAGGGGCTCCTCATTGCCTCTCCCAGCCTTGATTTTTGGATCGGTCCTTACCGAGGTGACCCGCGCTGCGCAAACTGCTGCGCAGGGACCCAGGCTCCAAGGAGCGCAGGGAATCGATAAGCAGGCTGCTGTGCACCTTCCCGCTCTGGATGGTTCTAAGTGGGTTATGGGGCTTCTGGGGTTCGGGCCGGGGGCCACACGAGCCAGGATCCGGGGCGCAAGGATGCAGCGCCTCGGGGCCGTCATTAGCGCGCCACGCGGGTCCCTGCTCCGGAGCCCCCGCCCCCTCCCCTCCCCTTCTCTCCTCTCCCCTCCCCTCCCTTCCCCTCCCCTCCGATTCCCTCTCCTCCCCTCCCCTGCTCCCTGCTCCCCTCCCAGCCCAGCCTACGAGCGCGGCCTGCCCGGCGCGCGCCGCTGCCGCCCCCCAGCGGCCGAGCGCACGTCGCCGCGGGAGCCGGAGCGGGGGTGGCTGGGCTCAGGCAGCCGGCAGCTCCGCCCCGCACCCCCCCTCGCGGCCCGCGTGCCGCCCCCTCCGCACCGCTCTCGGCTCAGACGGAGCCGCCGCCTCTGCAATGTCAGCAGGCGCAGCGGCGGCGACGCGAGCGGCAGCGGTCCGGGCCCCGCGCTAGCGGGCGGCACCGCACGGCCCGGCCCGGCCCGGCAGGCGCGCACCGCGCGAGCCCGCGGCCCCTCGCTACTCCGGGCACCGGCTCTGTGCGTCCCGACCTGGCCCGGCTGCGGCCGCGCACAAAGCACCGCGGACACCGGGGACCCGCGCGCCGTCCTGTGACCGCGGCGCCGCCGCCACCCGCCAGCCCCTAGCCGTCCGCGCCGCTGCACCACGGCCACCGGCGCCGGGGGCGGCCCTAGCCGCGCGCGCTGAGGACTCGCCGGCCGCCGCCGCCCGGCGCGCCACGGGGACGGGAGCCCGGGGCGCCCCGAGCCGGCCCGCGCCTAAGATGGCCACGCTGCTCCGCAAGATCGGGCTCATTCGCCTGCACAACCGGGACACCGAGGACCCCAAGCACCACCACAACCACCGCGGCGGCGGCAGCGCCCAGCAGAGCGCGTCGCTGCGCGGCAAAGGCGGCGCCAAGAGCAGCGGCCACAAGCAGGCGCCGCACCCCGGGGGCGCGGGCGACGCCAGCCCCGGGCCCGGCAAGGGCAAGGGCAAGCGCGCGGCGGAGCTGGCCCCACGCGACAAGCAGCTGCCGCCGCCTCCGGGTGCCGCGGGCGCTGCGGGGGCCTCGGGCGCGGGGGGCCCCCGGGAGCGGGCGGCGGGCGCCAGGGCGGGGCCCGGGCCCGCGGTGGCCGCAGCGGCGACGGCGACGGCGGGCGGCAGCCTGGTGCCCGCGGCGCGGCAGCAGCACTGCACGCAGGTGCGCAGCCGGCGGCTCATGAAGGAGCTGCAGGACATCGCTCGCCTGAGCGACCGCTTCATCTCCGTGGAGCTGGTGGACGAGAGCCTCTTCGACTGGAACGTGAAGCTGCACCAGGTGGACAAGGACTCGGTGCTGTGGCAGGACATGAAGGAGACCAACACCGAGTTCATCCTGCTGAACCTCACCTTCCCCGACAACTTCCCCTTCTCGCCGCCCTTCATGCGGGTGCTCAGCCCGCGCCTGGAGAACGGCTACGTGCTGGACGGCGGCGCCATCTGCATGGAGCTGCTCACGCCGCGCGGCTGGTCCAGCGCCTACACCGTGGAGGCCGTCATGCGCCAGTTCGCCGCCAGCCTGGTCAAGGGCCAGGTAAGCAGCCGCGGGGGCCGGGGCGCACGCACCTGCCGGACGGGCGGGCCCAGAGAGCCAGGGCTGGCGCCTCCATCCGGCCTCCTTGGGTCCAGCTGCGCGCGCGGGGCGGCCGCGGGGCGCAGACCTCGGTCCCGGGCACCCGCTTCTTTACCCTAAAGGGCTTCTTCCCGCCCCTGCTTCTCCGTCGTCCCTGCGGGTCCCAGCCTGGGTCTGGTGCTGTCCCCGGGCTCAGCAGTGCATCCGTTCTCTCTCCCGGGTTCTCTGTCCCTGCGGCTCTTTCCCCTCCCTCTCACTTTCCCTGCCCTTTCTCTCCTCTGCCCGGCGTTCTCTTCCGCCAGGCGTCTCCCGCTGCCCCTCTGTTCCCGACCCCCTCCCACCTTAGGCCCCCTCCTCTCGCTTTCCCTGCTCTGCCCCTCCAGTGGCCACACTCTCCCTGTCCCTCTCCTCCTCAGCCCATCTCCTGGCCTGCAGTCTCTGAGGGTGGGAACTTCTTGTGTGGATCAGGATCTAAGTGTCCACCCTAGTCACACGAGCGCGCGCACACACACACAGGTTTCTTCTGCAGACCTCTGGGGCCAGCCGCCTGCGGTGAGCCCGCTCCCCTGCGCCCTTCTTCTGTGAGGTGGGAATCGTGCTCTTGAGAGGCCCCTCCGGAGAGGCCGAGGGGTGCACTGACCCCTTCAGTGAGGGACAAGGCCGGACCCCAGCCAGCCAGTGCCTCCCGGCCTGCCGGGCCCCTGCCGCTCGCTCCGGGCCAGTGCCTCTCCGCCTGCCGGACCCCTGCCGCTCGCCCCCGGGGCGGACGCCAGGGCTGGGTCTCTTTCCGACCTTGTTTCTTCCTGTTGTTTCCTCGTCCCCCGGGGCGGGGGCGTTTATCTGCGCTGAAGATTTTAACTAAACACCTAGAGGAAGGCCGAGCGGGCCAGCCCAGCCGGTCTTCTCACCTGCCGCACCAGGGGGCAGCTTTAGGGAAAGAAACCCCGGAGTCTGAGTAGAGAGCTGGGAATGAACGCGTTTTAGAGGTGCGGTTCTGCCAGGCTGCAGGCTGGGCACGGTGGTTCTGTCTTCCCGTGTGTTCTTGACCGTGTTCCAATTCCACGGTGTTCTCTGGACTCGCTATTAAAGCTTACTTCCCGAGGTTATATTTCTGAACGAGTGCCTTTAAGATGTACAGAGAACTCTTATTTCCTTTAAGAGACCCGGAGGCTGAACGCCCTCGCTTTGGTCTTTCCACAGCCAGCTTATCGGAAGCCATCAGGTCCTCCCCTGCCTGTCTCAGTCCCTTTCACTGCGGGATGCTTCACACTAATCAAATGACGCTTGTTCCATCAATCTCAGTAGAAGTGGATTCCAAACAGTAGCCTCCTCGCACCAGCAGAGAAGGTCACTTCATTCCTGCCAGTCCACGTTTGCTAGGGTCCGGGTTTTGCGTGTTTCTTGACCCAGCAGTAGGACGGATGGGTCAGCTGGAGGAAGACTCCTTCACCTGGGGACGGCTTTAATGTCAACAGTCCCTTCCTCGCTGGCCTGAGACATTGGCTCCAGTACAAGGCGCGTGGGACTGACTACAAGCTGGGGGAGGAGGGCTCTCAGTTTCGCCTCTCAGACAGGACTTATTTAAGCAATGTCGAAGACTGTGTCTCTGAGATACCTTCAGTGGTTTTTTCTTAAATTGTTGCTAATGAGAACTCTTCCGAGTAGACTGTCACTGTGTCCCAGTCTTCACAGCAAAGGTCCAGGAAGGGAAGGTAATTTTCCCTTCTAGAATCCCAGAATCATAGCATTTTAGATTTACAAGCAATCTTAGATTACGTCATTTATTCTGGAAGATTCGGAGGAATAAAAATGTTAAATGAAAAATGAGGAAGTTGTTTTTTTAAAAAGAGTATTTTTAGTAAATGAAATATCTTCCCAGTCTTACGTTAAAATGGACAGGTCCTGGGGCATATATTCTAAAATCAGAAGGCATGCATTCATTTGGCAAGGTAGAGATTTCATTACTGAAAACAATTATCAACACTTTCATTTATTAATTTGATAAAAAATCTTAATTGGACCCAGTTCCTTCCACCTAGCTGCTAAATGTCTGATATGGTGACAACAGCTCAGCACTTTGTTAAAACACTGGTTCAGTTACTTTGTATTTTCTGTACTGGTTTCAGCATAGAGTTCTCCAAAAGATAGTGATCTCCAAAAGAGAGCGATGTGTGACACACATAAAATATTCAAAATGCGATGAAAGAGTTGAAGAAATGAACAGGCATTAATGTTTCAGGGTTCTGTGCCCGGAAGGACCTGGTAGCGTTTCAGGTAACCTGAGCATTGTTCTGCCTTTTCGTCCTTTGGCAAATTCATGACTCACAGGTTGCTCAGTGCCCATACGGCAGTTACCAAATTATTTCCACAGTTAAAAGTAATGTGCTTTGGAAAAGCAATCAAAATACCTGATTAGATATTCAAAGAGAACCAGGAGCACTGCCAGACCAATAATTACTTTAAAAGAGAGAGTTGTTAGAGTCTAGTTATGTGACTCTGTTCTTGGGATTTCTTTTTTAGCATTCATTTTCTTAGGCTGTAAAGTTCAAAAAGGTTTGTTTGCCTCTTCAGAGAGGAAACCATTCATGCTTGAATCAACTTCCCAAGTGGAAGAGATGCCGCCGCTGCATCTTTAGAGAAACCACAAAACAACTTTAATCATTCTACAAGTAACATTATAAAAATATCTTCTTCAGCAGTTTTGCATGCAAAATAAAAAGTTGAAGTTTATTACATGATATGAAAAATGCAGTCGCTTCCTGAGGATTTTAGCTGATGAATATCTGTTCTGTGTTAAAATTGGTATCATGATGCATTATGAATTGTGGTTATTTTAAATGACTATATAAATGTCTCACATGCTGTATTCTCTGTAGAAATGGAAACGTAAGTCTCTAGCCTTGTGTATGCCTGTTCTCCCTTTTAATTAGATTGAGGTGTTATAGGTAGCCCTAGTAGTTCTCTAGTTGCATGAGAAATTCTTGGACCTTTAAAAATGAAGCAGTAAAAGTGCTGAAAGTATACCTGCAGGAAATCATTGCATCCTTTCTCATTTACTGATGCAAAAGAATACGGTGCATGGTTCCTGCATTGGAATTTTGACACACAGAGCTGTAAGATGGGACTGGACGTGCAGCTCAAGGACAGAGTGCTTGCCTAGCATTTGCGAAGCCCTGGGTTCAGTCCCCAACACTGGGGAAGGAAAAACAACTGTAAGATTTTTGTCTGGAAACTAAAGCTCAGTGCTTGCATTAGTTGACAGCATACCCTACAAAACCTGGTTTTGTGAGGTGAAGCTAGGCGAACTGGCACGGGGGTAGCAGCCTGTGGTGGAGGGGTGCCCTGAGCTCACCGGCGGCCTCCAGGTGAGAGGCACTGATGGTTGCATGAGTGCCCAGCAGTCTGCTCTTGCAGCTGTGTGGACAGCAGGGTCCAAAAAAGCCACTTCACTGTGCCCTGACTTGGGGCTCTGCTTTCGCACCTGCACACCTCCCGAGCGTCCCCCTGTCTAATTAATCAGACATTGCCAGTGGCGGGGTACCAGATGGCAGCTGAATGCCAGTTCCTCACCCCTCCCCTGGCCCTGAAGAAGTGACCACATAGCCTGGCGTGGGCACGGGGCTGATGGGAACAGTGACAGCAGCAGCAGCAGCAGCTCATCCTCCTGCGAGCCCCGGGTGCGCTCTGGGCCAGGGAGCCACTGCCCACGGGGAGCGGCACGTCCCAGGGGTCTGCTCTCCCCACTGTCGTCGTCCAGGGGCAGACACTGCATGCTGCTGCCTCGAGTCCTTAATGTGGCTTCACATTCTCAAAACAGCTCCTGAGCGGCCAGGCTCTGAAAACCCATCAGCAGGAGCAGAGCTGTCGGGAAGGGGCTGTCTGGCACCTGGGCACCTGCTGCTTCCTGGAGGCCACTTATTAATAGTGCCCTGCGCGATAATCATCCCATCCGCACAGAAGAGACCCACAGCCGGTCAGCAGCAGGAGTCCCGGAATCACGGCACCGAAACACCCCCACGGCTTAGTGTTTGGATTAAGATGGGTGCGCAGTTGCGGGACGGTTACATTTGCCTGCAGCACTAGTTTCTGGGTTTTCGCTGATAACTGAAACTGGCAGACGTCAGCCCTTGTCTGCTTGTCGTGCTACAGTACAGAGTTGTACAGCTCGGCGATACTCAGTGTTGAGGGCAGCACTGAGGTCCACTGCAGAGCTGACCGTGGTCTGTACCAGAGTGTCACTGAGCAGTGTGCTGGTGGTGTGTGCTTACACACATTCACACGCACGCACACATGCACATGTAAGGGGAGCCCATCTTTAGAACGTCTTCCAAAGCCCTAGGCCCAGAGACAGCATTTCACTGGAGGCCGTGCAAGTGCTATATCTTATTACGGAGTAACAGAAAAGAGCCCTGGGCTCCTACAGTCTGTGGGTGTCTACCCCACTGTAACTGACACCAGTGTGTTGAAAACCCTCTTAATTGGCTAGAGTTGCTGTAATTGTCTCAGAGACCAGGCGGCTCAGATGACAGAAACTTGTGTTCTCAAGGTTCCGGAGGCTGGAAGGCCATGCTGGGGGTGTGGCGGGGCTGGTTTCCTCAGCTTTTAGCTGACACCTGCCCCTGTGTCTTTGCTTGGTCTCCCACTCTGTCTGTGTCCTCATCCGCCCTTGCTACAGGGACACTGGTCCTACTCTCTTAGGGACACTCTGATGACCTCACTTTAGCTGGTAACCTCTGTCTCCAGATAAGTCATAGTGTGAGGTACTAAGGGCTGGGGGTTCACCATAGAAACTGGGGGAAGGAGACACATTTCAACACATAACCAGCACAAACCAGAGTTAATTAACCAGATCCCCAACTCACTTCTCCAGAGGTCATTGCTGTTTTGAAAAGTGACATAAATGAAGCCGAGGGGAGGATGGCAAATCTTGCTAGCAGCAGCCTTAAGCAGAGAAGCGCACACATTTGGAGGGGATCTGGGGGAACCCAGAGCGTAAACAGTGCTGGCCAGGAAGCAGATGCCGCCATCTGATTCACCCAAAGAGACACTGGTTCGGGTTCTTATGAGTCATTGTGTTGTTCTGTCCTGTGTATGAGAGGGACAAGAATAATTACCACCAGCGATGACCCTGCAGCTCAAGGTATCGATATGCCTGACTGTTGGGAGAAAAAATAGCTACTTGTTCTGCCATCAAGTAGGACAGGCTGGAGGACGCAGACAGGACTGCATTCTAAAAATAGCCCCACGCTGAGAGGGAGTGCTCCGGGGAGAGCTCTTAGTCCCTGGGTCCCAGGTTCCTGGGACAGTTTGTAACAGGAGCCACTTCCTCAGCCCACGCTGTCCTAGTCTGAACTTGCACGCAGAGCATGCACACGCGTGGCCGTTCCCTCCTCTGACTTACGCGATGGGAGACTTGTTTTTCTTTGGAAGGGACAGGTAGGCTGGTGGCTGTTGTTTAATGGGATGTGGCCACACGAGAGAGCAAGGTGAAGTTCCTAGGGTAGCCTGGTTCCTAAGCTGGGGTCTCCTTTCTTACCCCCAGGAAGTGACTTCCCCGGATCCAGGTTCACAGGCAAAGCATACTCCCTCGTACTACGTCGGAAGCAGTCATAGTGGCTTTCATGTTAATAAGAGCAATTTACAGAAAAATTCAAGCTCTGGTAGTAACTTCTTTGGGGCACATTTTAGATCTCCTTGAATCATATGGAGGTGAGCAAAAGATATGGTGAAGATTTAAATTTAAAAATTGGTTACAGCAAAAGAGTTGTTTCCATTAATCCACCGTATCTCTCTCTTCACACGCTCCTATCACATCGTTCTCTCCACTTTCTAAAGCAGTTCTGGAAGTTGTCTTTTGATTGTGTCTTTATGAGGTGTGATCAAAAATACGGTGAATGCTGCTACCAAGTGCTATTCAACAGAAAGACAAGCTCTTAAAACCCTTAGTGTGTGCTCATCCACCTTGTTCCCCAGATATCGGTCCTGTGCCACTTACGGCTCTTCCAAACTCTCACAGCGACGTAAAGCTCAATGTTTTGAATCAATTCAGGACATGGAGGCAGCCAGGAGAGTACACTGAAGACACTCGTGAAAGAGGGAGACCCAGTTCAGAAAGCGGCAAGAACAATGGGATGAGTGTGTTCCAAATGAAAGCGGGGAGTATTTTGAGGGGAACTGATAGCAATGTCTTTAACTGTAATAATTTTTTTAAACACTGTAACCACACATATTTCAATCAGACCACTAGAATCCACTGTCTTGGACCTGCTGATAAGGTGGACTGGTGTGAGGTTGTGCCAGGTGGCTGTGTTGGTCTCTCCCTCTGCCAGGGGCTCTCGGTCCTGGAGGTAAAGTAGGTTTGTAACGTATTCTAGGGCCAGGCCTGCAGAACATCTGCCTCCACGGTGAGAATCAGACCCTTGGCAGAGGCTCACTGGGGAAGGTGCTCTGCGGTTCCGACTGGCACCCAGGGTTGCAACACCATCCTGAACCATTCATGGTCCAGGGATC